>CM042068.1:15517953-15707500 GCA_023512825.1 Liposcelis brunnea | reverse complement strand
GGAAAAAACAAATACATTATCAGCTAAAATCAGCTCTTCAGAAGATGTCACTGGACGTGTGTATAATTCATTCTAAAAAAAAAAATTAATATTCGGTATTTGAAATTGATTTAAAAACACAATTTCAAACAACCATCTTCACTTTACCTGTCCATATTTCCGGAAATGAAGATTCGCTCCCACTAATATGCCCAGATGAATGAGGCCTTCAATTAACTCTATCATTCATGACTTGCTGATTTTCAATGCCATTATCAATGTCCCCCTTAACAATATTCCTTAACAATTTCCAGTTGCAGTAATTTAAACGTCCTCATCCCGTTCCAATTGTACTTGTTCACAGGTGCCTCTCAAGGAAAACTTTGATTTTCAGCTTTAACAGCAGGCAAAACGGGCATTGAATCATCAAACAAAAATGTTATTTCAAGCCCGAAAGAGAGCTCATCTCTGATCACAAGATAATCGTCAACTGGAAAAAAAGAAAAAAATATTTACAAGACCCGTAAAATCTTTTTTAAAACATTTGCACTTGTTTCACTAACTCAAAAGTTTTAAATTTATCTTCATCAAATTTGTCTTGTAAAAAAACTGCTGCTGCTGTGTTAATGAATTTTTTTTTTAGACTTTTTTTCAATTTGTCTTCCTTTGATAATTATAAGTAGCATAACGTAGTAGCCTGACATATTTTCGGATGATCCCGTTTTCGGCAAAGCTGTGGCTCGGCGTCTAACTCATGATTTTTTGGTGCTAGGTCAATCATCCATGTATATAATATCCAGCGGACATTTATCCACCAGGAATTTATCCAGTAGTACAAGTAGCCATGTGGAAAACATCCATGTGCAATTTAGCCATGGGCAAATTTATCCATTAGGGAAATTAGCCAGAAGTTATTTAGCCATGAGACATTCATCCATGAGACATTCATCCATGAGTCATTCATCCATGGGACATTTATCCATGAAGCATTTATCCAGGAAAAATTCCTAAAATTCTAGGCCCTTGTCACATTCGAAATCAGAAATTTCGAAAGCATTTGAGGTGAATTAAAATTTAATTTTAACGATCTTGCATAGTAACTGGCAATGTATATGCAGTTAATGTATAAGTTGTATAACCATGATTTAAACGTTTTTTATTTTCGGTAAACGTACTTGGCCCGGCACATACAACATTAAAAAGAGGTTGATCGTTTAAAATAAAATGTCGAAAATTTGAGTTTAAGAATGATTAGAAAATTTAGAGGCAGAATGCACAATTTTTGACACGATAGTACCGCTATGGCATAAAGAAAAGATAACATTTTACTTGGAATCCAAATTCTTCATTAAAAATTCCTTTCGGTAATTAACCTTTTCGAGTCTTTTTTTAATTATGGAAAAATTTTAACTTTTTGTAATTTCAAGGTGATCCGTAAAAAAATTATAAATACTGAAACATATAAGCCTTACTTCAAAACTAATGTATCCAATAGAAAAGGCTCCGATGGTGTTTCTAATGACTTTACGGTTTATCTGCTGCAAAATTAAGGAATACATTGTCTATCAAAAAAAGGATCTTTAAAAAAAAAAGAAGAGTTAAAACTGAGCCCTAGGCCTGCGTAAAAAATTAAGATCGGGGATACGTAGCCTTACTCGCGATTTGTTTCTATACAAAAAGAAATAACTTTTTAAAAATCTTAGATCGATTGATAAGGTTTAAAAGGTGCCCTTAACTGTTGCAAAGAGGGAAATCGTACAAAAATGAGACAATGAAAAATTTTTAAAATGATAAATTGTAGATGGATGAATTACCAATGGATGGTTTACCACCTGGCTAAATGTCAAGTGGATAAAATGTTATGGATAAAATGTAGATGGATGAATTGCTAATGGATGGTTTACCACCTGGCTAAATGGCAAGTGGATAAAATGTTATGGATAAAATGAAAGATGGATATTTTATTTAATGGATAATCGACTAATGGATGTTTTCCTATTGGATGTTTGCTTATGGCTAAAAAAACCGTGGATATCTGACCGCGCACGGATTTTTTACTTAACGCAGATGAAGAATCATCGTTGACGGCAAAAAACCTATAAAATCCGAACCAAAACAATAACGAACGACCCTTTCTTCTTTATCGTCGTCTCGTTTTAATAAAAAAGAAGATCCGGACGGCCTTCCTCTTCCAGCAACTATTTATCGGCACATTCTATCCCGATTGTTTCCACATATTTTCTGGATTCACCGGTTTCACATTGTTAAAAACGAGTGGCCAACTCGATATGAGGATCAGATACAGTTTCCTCAAAATCTCAAAATATGAGCCCGAAATCGAACACGAACTTTGAAATAACTCGCGAGCCTTGTTAACAATTGCAAGGGCAAGCCCGGTATTCGTCCGATCCACGTAATTAAAACATTTCAAACACCGAATTCAAAATAATTATATTTTTAACACCCGCGACGCGACCGACATTTTGGAAAAAAAGTAAACATTTAAATCGGTTGGGGTTGATTTAAAACCACGGTAATTTGAATCCTACCACGACGTCGTCCTCTTATATTTCTCGAGCAAACGAACGCATGTTAATTCTCATACCTGACCATCGTCGATAGGCCGGTACTCCCATAAGACGACGAGAATTTTAAGATGAAGCCCCATCTTCTTACCTTGCTTCGAGTATAGATTCAACGGTGATCCGTCATTTACTTATCGGATTTAAGAAGAAATACGATTTTAACACGGCGACGGGTCCAATGCAATTCTTATGGACGTTACATCGGACTCTGAACGAGAACCGAAAACTTCAAAGAAAACCTTCGAACCATTTTTTTTCCCCAACAAAATCAATCAAGGGATAATACAAAGTTAATTTCTTACCATAATTTAAATATATTTTGCAGAAAAGTCCATAAAAACGCGAAAATTTCACACGGGAATTTGAATCATTTTTTTCCCTCCATTTTTTCTCGACGTAGTCATAATAGCGGAAGAATTTAATCTCGATTTCTTGTCGAATTCATTTAAAACCTTTACGAAAAAGTTCGAAAAGGGCTAAAAAAATTTTTTTTCTTTTCGAAAGTCTTTTTTTTCCTTCGCATCTGAACTATTCCCATTGTAAAATTTTTTACCACACTTTTATATTATGACTGCAGGGTTTGACTTTGGCTGGATTCCCATTTTTTTGTTAGTATTACTACAACTTTTTTTAAATAACTTTGCTGATCCAATTGAAGCACCTGCAAAAAAAATCCCAATTAATAAATTTACAAAGAAAATTGACAGTCTTAACATGTTTACAAAATGGAACCAGAACATCTGATCTGATTCACAGCTTTAAATATTGATAATTTTTCATCAGAATATTAATTTTAAATAATAAAAAATGTTCAGCAATTGTAGAGTGTGGGTGTTTTATTTGGGCAATGTAGAAGTTACAAGGAACTTTATGTTTGTAAATAATTACCATTTTTTATATCCCCCCCTACAGTTTTTTTTTGAAATACTAAGAAAGATAACAGGACTTAAAAACTAAAAATAAATTCGGTTTTAAATTTAAAAAACTCTTCAAACTACTTATAATTTTATTTTCTATTACGAATTAATTTAAATTTTTCAAAACATTATTACATGATTATAAGAGCAGCTGATTTGACTCGAACAGTACTGATCATTCATCGTGAATGTAGACTGTTTAAACAACTTTGAGGTTATGTTGCAAACCTTCTGCAATCGTAGTATCAAAACATTCACGTGGTGTATTCCAAATAGTGATTAAAAATAACAAAAGGACTTAGGTCACAGAGGTTAAGAAAGTTTCAAGAAATGAAAAGACAAAGATATGCATGC
Organism: Liposcelis brunnea; assembly: GCA_023512825.1. Classification (NCBI taxonomy): domain Eukaryota; kingdom Metazoa; phylum Arthropoda; class Insecta; order Psocodea; family Liposcelididae; genus Liposcelis; species Liposcelis brunnea. Next base: position 15,703,665 of record CM042068.1, on the reverse strand, counting down.
AGTTAAAGAACTAGAACGATTAAAAAACATGCTCGGGATAGCCGATAATAGTGTCAGAACAGATGTTGATATGGAGCAGTTTAAAGACTAGCTACAGTGGTCGAACAAAAACCACCAGTGCCTAGACATGTGTTAGAGTTTCGTTATATATAAGGATCATAAACGGAAAAAGAGATGAGCTGAGGAAAAAAAAGAAAAAACTAGGGAAGTACAAAGGCTTCTTAACAAGGATTCAGATGTAAGAAATGAAGATAAGAAATTCGACATGAGTCTTGTGGTTGATGGAAAGTATCCAGAATGGTTGCATCAGAGGAAAGTGAAGAAATTGAAGAAGCAGAAAAGGAAAATGGTTAAAAAGGAATTGAAGAGGTCAAGACAGAAGAGGAAATATTAAAGTGTTTCAAAGATGTTTCTGTTTCTGTTGAATGTGTTTACAAAAAATTATTTAATTTTAGTGATGAAAACATACAATTTCGGCTTTACCTGAAAATATTTGAAAGAGATTGCAAGAGGGCCCTTCTCTTAAAGAGTTTATAGGTGGAAGCAGCGAAAATTGGAGTGATTATGATGGGAAATTAAAACATGAAAAGGGTGAAACTGAAAGATTGAGATTACCTCCGTGGCTCAATAAAAAAATTCCTACAGGTACTAATTTTGCAAAAATTAAAGATCAATTAAGGAATCTCAATCTTCATACTGTTTGCAAGGAGGCAAGATGTCCAAATATTGGCGAGTGTTGGGGTGGAGGGAAACATGGGACTGCAACTGCAACAATAATGGTAATTTTGGTTTATTAAATTGTAATTAAGTTGTTTTTGACTGAAAAAAAATTGTTTTTTTAATAGCTTATGGGTGATACATGTACAAGAGATTTAGGTTTTGCTCGGTTAAAACTTTAAGAGCTCCACCTCCTTTAGATCCTAACAAACCAAAAAATACAGCATCTGCAATTGCAGCTTGGGGTTTGGATTATGTTGTTTTGACATCAGTGGATAGAGATGACTTGCCTGATGGAGGTTCGAACCATTTTGCAGAAACAGCCAAAGAAATTAAATGACAGTAAGTATTATGAGAAAACTATTGTGTAAGATTCTGCCATAATGAACATAACATTTTTTCTCTGATCAAATGAAATCTAAATTGAATTACGGAAACGTCATTAAACTTATAGACTTTGAAATGACGTCATTGATTTTCATTATTCTCCAAAATCCTTTCAACCATTTTTTAATGATTAATATCGTGCTTAACGTAATTTATTATTTTTTTTTATTCAGGAACAGCGATGTTCTTGTTGAATGCTTACCTCCTGACTTCAGGGGAGATTTAGAACAAGTGCACACCGTCGTTAAATCAAACTTGGATGTTTATGCACATAATTTTGAAACCGTTGAAAAATTAACTCCATACGTCAGAGATAGAAGAGCTAATTACAGGCAAACTTTAGCAGTTTTAAAAGCATCTAATGATTTTAAGCCTAATCTCTTAACAAAATCATCTATTATGCATGGCTTGGGGGAAACTGACGAAGAAGTTCTTCAAGCGCTAAAAGACTTCAGATCCGTCGGCGTTGATTGCTTGACTCTTGGACAGTACATACAGCCAACAAAACGGCATTTAAAGGTAATTATTATTCTTTGTTTTGGAACAGTTGGTGCTAGGGAAGAGGTTCAGGAGATTCGAAGGCCTGGATTAAAGCGAAATGGCGTTTGCAATAGTGGAAGCCAAGCCAGAAAGCTACCAGGGTCTAAAAGCCATCAGAGGTCAATAAAAGGCTTTTGGTCATCTCGGCCTGGGCCTAAAAAATTGAATTGAAGTTCACTTGATACCTATAACCTTGATTGACAAAAGTTGGTAGAGGAGGAAAAAAATGAAAAAGCAAGTAAATTAAATAAAATTAAAAAAATCTCTATTGCGTGTTTAGAAACAAGGTATTTTTCAATAACTCAGAAATTTTGAACTGATTTAATACAAAGAAGCCCAAGGTATTGTTTGACGCAGGCTGGTGGGAGCTGAATGTGGTATATTTTTATTTGAATCTTTATTCATTCTTTCATTACTTATCGTCGAAGATGGTAGTCTATGTTCTTGAACGGCTTGTTGGTAATGCCTTCGCTTAAATAATGCTATTTGAATGTTGTCTTTCTGGGCATGCGCTCTACTAGGAACATGGCGTGACTGCAGCATCGATGCCGGATGCAATGCATCATTTGATAGTACTTCATATTCGTCCCTATTTTCTATATTGTCTTCGATTGGCCGAGGAAACTGAAAGCTTAAATTCTTGTAAGTACCTAACAAATTCGATGGCGCCGCTTGTCTCGGTACATTGCTTATGTAAGATGTGTGTGACGAAGTATCCGATTGGTTGTCGAATCCAGAAAAGTCTGGCTCTTTCCCGTTGTGATGATAGTTTGGCAAGCGAACCGGAGAATTAGTGCTGTATTTTAAATGTGAAGAAGCGGTTTTTGGGACCAGATGATCCGGTACGACTAGAGTTGTTTTAAATTTAGGGTTTTCAGAGTAAAAAACTTGGGGCCCCAGTCGGGGAGCAGATTGAACGGAAATTTTTGGTTCTTGAGGCGTTGGCATATTATAAAGCGGTAAAGGGCCGTTTAATACTTGTTTTCGTGGATGTTGCCTGCTCGTTTCTTCTAAATAAGAATCGTTTGGAATCATGGGTCTCGAATAAATCAACTCGGGTGGGATTCGCCCTGAATTTTCAAATTTCCTATGATTTTCTTCGACAGTTGGTTTCGAAGAATAATCTTGAGTAGGAACATTCTTCGTGCTTAATTTAGAATTTTCAGTACCAACGGTCGTGAAGGGTGCAGAACTAATACGAACGCTTTCTTTTTTGTTTTCGGCTTCTCTGTGATCATACCCATACGGGATATCCACATTTTTACTGTCTCCCCCGACGACATCGATTACAGAGGAGGAACGATCGTCACTTGGCATTTGCCGGTTTGAGTTGATGGCTTGGGATTCTTGTTGCGATTGGACGGAGTAAATTTGTCGATTTGGTACAAAAGTCCGATGATCATTGCCAAACGGTGACTCGTCGTAATAATAAGACGTCAGCTGAGGCTGCTCGACACCGATTGATGCCGAAACTTTTGTGCGGAACTCTAACGGTTTTTTTTCAGGAATGCGCTGCGCTAACTTTGAATGTTCCCTCGGATTAGCTCTTTCGGTTGCTTCGGTCGCACTTTCGTGTTTTTCTGAAAATTTCGAAAAAGATCTACTTCCGAGCGGAACGAGTCCACGGGGAAGATACGGATTGCCTCCACGACTAGGCAAAAATGGCCGCCGTCTGGAAGATAATATCGTCTGAGAATTTTTAGGAGCTCTCGGTGCCAATTCTTCGGTATTTTCGAAATTTTCAAAAGGAACTTTAAGATGGTGAGAAGCAGTCTGCTTTTCTTGATAATCCTTTTCTTCTTTGGAATAATTTGTCAAACTAGCTTTTATCGTCTCTTTTCCGTCTTGGCTGTCGGTCCTTTGTAAAACAACTCCTTTATCGACATTCTTTCCATCAGTTTCTTTTTCTGGTCTGAAAATAAAATAGTTCGAGATCAACGTTTATTGTACTATAAAAGAAAAACTTAAATGATTTATCGTAATATGAAGGTAACATTGATTCTAAATCGAGACTATAATTCGATGTAGAATAATCGTAAGTTTTGACGTATGATCCGACCTTTTCTATGAATTTGGCAAAATATAGGAAAAGAGAAAACTTTATTATTGCATTGTGATTTTATTCAATTTTTCAGTGAAAACGGATTGCATTTTTCTCACCCGTCTTTCTCTTGGTCTTCTTCATAGTAATCAGTAGCTTCTTCCTTTTCGTACGATTCCTCATTTGAAGAGTGTATTTTTGCAGCGTTGTCATTATTTGAATTATGGGATGGCTTATTTCTAAAGGAATGGATTCTTTTAATACTAATAGGGTTTAGTTTTTCCTGATTAGGTCTTTCCTTGGTCGCTTCGTCTGACGTGCTCTCTGAAATGTCTGTAATATATGCCGGTCTAGGCGCCGGAACGGGTTCATCATAATCTTTGTATTCTGCAAAAAAACAAAAAAACAAAATGAACGTTAAAAATCTTGAAAGTTTCCGAAATTTAGTATTCTGAAAGTCTTTAAGAACTTTTATTCGCGAAAATTAAATATTTTCAAGTTTTTAAATATTTTAATTTTACATAGAATTTAATATTTTAATAATTAATATTTAAAATAATTTTTATGCTTTCTTCCCGTTTCTTTCGATTTTTTTTTTTTGGTCTTCAACTTACCTTCAGCATCTTTGATTTTAAAAGAAGCGGGCTTGACTCTCTGGGCACCTGGGTTTCTGCTGTTGACTATCGAAAAATTATTGCTGCTTTTCGAATTAGTGACTGACGAATTCAAATTTTCACTGATAAAGGGTTTTTCTTTTCTGAATTTTGATTCATTTGATCTGGAGGGATTGTCTGATTTTCCTTCTTCGTGTTCAAAGACTTCTCCCGAAGAAGAAGCGCTAGGATTTTCAAAGTTGGTCCGATGGTAAGGATGATGCTTTTTCGCGTCTTTGTCTTCTTCAATATATGATTTGTCAGGATCGGGTTGTTTTCCTTTTATCCTTGTTAACGAAACAGGCCTGTCGGATAAATTTCGATTTCGCTCTTTATTTTCGCTTTGAGATTTCCGGTTTAATAAATGTTTTCCATCATTAGCTGCTCGGTAATCAATATCAATGTTAACGCGACCCGTTTCCGTTTCTTTATTGTGACTTTTGTTTCGTAACTTTTCCTCAGAAAAATTGGGATCCGGTTTGCTTCTATAGTTTGACTCAAAATTGTGGTGTTGGTCTTTATATTTATCGAGTTTTTCTTCGGATTCACTCGGAAAATAATCTTTGACTTTTTCGCGTTGCCGATTTATTTTCACGCCTTCTGTTCTAAATGTACCCGGTCTGTGACGAACTTCAAGATGGTCGTAGTCTTTTTCGTAGGTATGATGCATTCTAAAATCGGGATCTTTGCTTTTTGACGCCTTTTTACTTTCGCTTTCTCTTGTCCTTTCTTGACTTGTGACAGACTTGCCGGGGTATGCTGGTTCTTGCCTGATGCGGTAATTAAATTCGGTTTCTTCTTTCTTGCCTTTCTGTTGTGTTCTAGATGGTCTATCGTCGTAGTCGACTTGCTCGTCACCGTTATGCTTTGGTCTGACGATTCTTCTCTAGAAAGAATCATATAGATGCTCGTTAGCAAATCGATTAAACTTTCAAAAAGAATTTTTTTTTAGAAATAACTAAGCCGCGAAAATGTGAACCAAATTAACCTGTCTTTGCGCCTTGTATGTGGAAAATAAACATAAAATTCAAAGATTAAAGATTTTGGTATAATCGAATTCAAATTTTAACATTAAAGTACCTTATCGTCATAATAATCGTCCTGCGCATCTTCAGCTTCTTCCTCATAATCCTGCGGATGGCTGTAAGTGTCAGGCCTTGTACGCTTTCTAAACGGTTTCCGATCATTCAACATTCCATCTTCTTGCCTATTCCTGTCTCGACTTCTTTCGCGACCATGATCGTTCCCATCTCTACCTCTGCCACTTCCTCTGTTAGACTCTGAATTTCTGTCTTCTTCGCCAGAGCTTTCGTATTCCGAAGATCTATTATCCTGTAAATTATTTTTGTGCTCGTCAACAGTTTTAACGGTTTATGGTCGGAATTACGTGTCAAATATTGTTCAGTTTAAAAAATTTTACGAGTTTTCTCTCCGAAGGCTTTTTAAAATTAGATTAATGGAAAAAAGAAAATCTATTTGGTTTCCTCTGTAATTTTTAAATCCAAATTTCTTAAAACGATTTTAGTGCAATGAAAATTAAAATTTTTAATCGGAAATAAATTTTCAAACAATGCGTTTTTAAAAATCTTTCAAATGATTCTTTTTGATATGAAAAATTTTCATATCGGCATTAAAACCAGCATTAAAACCCCGCAACCATCCCGCTTTTACCCCGCAGGCAACCCGCGCGTAGTCCGCGCGGAGATCCGTGCGTATGGCCTTGGGAAGCAATCCTTAAGGTACATGTAGTGATCTTTAAAAAAAGGAGCGCAACTCCAAAATACAATTTCAAATTTGGAATTAACCATGTATTGTACATGATCACAAGGTTTTTTTGCATCATAAAATTCACAAAAGTCATTCATAATAGCGAATGTTAAAGTCTTTAACTATAGCCAAACTCATCCAGGGCAAAAACTAAAAAAAATGTAGCTTTCAAAAAAAAAAAAAAAAAAAAAAAAATTAAATAGATTGTATGGAAAAAGTACGGTTTAAGTTTTTCTTTAGTATGATACTGTAAATTCTGCCTAAAGAGAAAAATTGAAAATATGGGATCGCAATTCTCGGTTAGGTTTGTGTAATCTCTATTTCAAATTCGGTACCTGCGAGGTAAACTATGCTATGTACGTCACATATTCGATTAAGAAGACGATCGACTCCATATAAACAATAACATCCGAACTGCCTTTTTAGAGTTCCAGTCGTGACGTACAGTACATAGCATAGTTTACCTCGCAGGTACCGAATTGCTTGCTGGCCAATTTCAATTCAAAACAGTTCCAGCCGTATTCCCATTGGAATGTCCCAACTCCCAACCGTACCCTAAAATTAAAGTTCCCCTCAGCTTGTGAACCATCAGACCAAAACATGCCCAAGAGCAGAAATTTTTACTATAGAAATCAGACTTTTTTAAAAATATTTTTTCCCCTAAGTAATCTTTATTAATGAAAGAATTTTTATACGAAACTAAAGATACATCCACCTATAACCCCAGTCAAAGTAAAAGCCACTTTCTTCGGTGCGAAATAACCTAACTAAACAGAAAAACGGAAAAAACTTCCCTAGCTCAACTTTTCCCTACATATTCCGATTTAATTTTGCTATTGCGGTAAATTTGCAGAAAAGCCTCCTTAGGCAAAGCTGTTATCAAAGATTGTTAAAAAACTATTTTTCTGTGAGTTCAGTATGTTGTCATTACCTTGTTTCCCTTAAAATTGGGTTTAGTATCTTCATCGTTCTGACGTTGTTTTTCCATATGAGATTCTTTATATTTCGTAGCTCGAGAATCACTGTTGTAATCGTGTCTGTCTCTTTCATTATTTGGCCTTTTAAGTTTTGGAGGCGTCCTAGGACGATCGTACGGAGACTTGCTTTGAGTCGAATGGTGTCCGGGTTTACTTTTTCTTTCTTCTTCTTCCTCTTCTTCTTCCTCGGACTCCGAAAAACTGTCTGCATAATTTTAATTAAGGATTAGTAAATACATTACATTCAAAAATAGTTTTTAAATTAGAACATTCAAGTGCTCTTCAGAAAAGATTTCTGATGGCCAATTAACTCTTTGCCAAGGATAAAGATGATTTCCTCTCGTCGCAGTTTATTTTTTCTTTACAAAAAATTTAAGGTTGATGAGAAATCTTCGCAGCTGGCTACTGCTATAAGGGCTTTGATCGAGCACCTTTGTGATCGAATTTATGAATTATTACTTTACCTCTCACGTATGGTCTAGGCCGTTTTCTTCTCCTCGATCCTGTAGGTTCATCTTCGTAATAATAATCTCGTTCAGGAAAATCCTCGTATTCATCTTCTTCATCGTAAAATTCGTAAGCGGGCTTTCTTATTCTGGTAAAAATACATCAAATATTACATTTCATCTTATAAATACGTCAAAGACTGTATACTTATCAATAGGCAATTTTGCTACTGTTATTCATTTTCTCAAACGTCCTTGCCTTCAATCTGACCTCTTCTCTAGTGTCTATAGAGTAGACATTTAAAAGTATTTGAAATTTTCAGAAACGTCCACACCGATAGGGGTTTTTTTACAACTGTTTTTTTTTAACACTGATAATGGTAAATATTTGTTGCTGATAATAAAAAATTTAATTGAAAAATGATCAGCGGGAGGTTAAAAAAAATGGAGTGCATCTTTCCCTAAAGAAGAATATTTAGCCTGAAGTATTTTCTTTTTTTTCTTTCATTTTCAAATCGAAATATCAGTTCGCTACGAAAATTTTTAAAGCAATAAATTACGAATCCCACGAAATAGTCTCAAAAATACCCAAGTTAGTGGCCGACTAGATATGAAATATGACTATAAAAACATCTTTTTTTTTGCATAAAATTACATTGTAAGACCAACGAAAAATTAGGGATAAAAATTGATAAAACCACTCCTGAAAATAGAATACACAATGAAAAAATACAAAACATACCTATAGGGCCTTTTCCTTCTGTTTCCAGAAAAATCCGACTGAGGTTTCCTACTTTTAACAACAGGCATTGTGATAGGAGCGCTGGTTGTAGTTGTAGCAGCTTTGTAGAGTGCTTCGTTTCTAAAACAATGAAGTAAAAAAATTTAACAAGGCGTTCGTACTACCAGAGGCCGTCCAAACTTACGATTGAGCGAGGGACTCCAAAAAATACAAGTTACGACTGTAACGGTCGATAAGAACGGGGGAATAAGGGAAGTGAAAAAGTGGCCTATTTTGCGTTACGTAATATTAGAGCGACCCCCCCCCCCCCCCCCCCACTGAATTCCAGTCTTTTGTTATAAAATTATTTTAATTAGAGTAAGTAGTTATGACAGCTAGAACCTAAAAATGAAGAATAAGCTACTTTATGGCTAAAAATAATTTTACAAACACATTTTTTGAAACAAAACATCATAGATTTTTGTAAGGAGAGCCTACGACCTGATATAATTGAAAATAAAATAAATATCTTACAACGACCTATAGATGGATATTTATTTTTCAATTATTTTCAAACAAAATATCGTCCAATTTTATAAAATTACAGAATTCAAGTATAGCCTTCGGTTTTTTGCTTTCCCCAAGCTTTAACAATGTACTACCTAGGTAAACCTTCTTCCCCTTTAGAAAAGTCTTAAAACTCGCTACTGGATGTAAGGTTCATTTATAATGTGAAAAAACCAGCATTCGTGGAGCATTCGCCTTTTAAAGCGAGGTAAAAAAAAGCATTAGGTAGTTGTTTACAGCTGGCTTTTAAAAAAGTACTTTATCTCATTCGGATGTGTTTTAATATGCTCCAAAGCCAAAAACAGTTTGATATAGGCCAGAAATTATTCTTCCACAGCCTACGTTTTTTCGTAACCCGAAGAGGAAAGGGTTCTACCTAAGGGTAAAATGGAATGCCATGTTAAAAGCAAAAATGATGTTTGAATATTTAAAACAAGATAATAAAAAGAACTTACCGAATATAATATTTGGGCGAATTTTTACAGTCGACCTCAGATGCAAAATGGCAAATGAAAGTCTTTTGATCAAAGGCAGTGTAATTTGCACATAAAAAGTCATACCTAGTGCCAAAAAGGCAGTGATGGTACACCTGTTGAAAAAAATTATTTGGCGAAAATGACATTTTACAAGGAATTATGCTTTACTCTTAAACGTTATAATTTTCGGGTTCTTTCATTCCGCACTCTGTACAAATAAAATCCCTTTTATTTAATTATTTCCGCATGCGGCAATTATTGGTACGGACACAGTGGTTCGATCATTTTTTTTTTTTTGTATATTCAAAGAAAAAATCGTAAATAATTTTAGCAGTATGAAGTATCCAAAAAAAAAGCTGTGATCTTGATCATAAATCGGTGAATATATACCTGACATTTATGAGGTACGCTGGCATAAAAGCCATCGTGTAAACCATCGCATTTAAAATCAATGTCCTCTGGTACAGAATTATAAAATGGATAATCAGTCAAGTTATACCCATTCAGTTCTCTCGGTAAATTTGGATCATGAATGTAATCGATCTGCGGTACGCCGGTTAATTTTGTACCGTTGCCAGTACTGATTGTTTCATTTGAAATAGTTGTATTCGAGGGTGCTGAGATGTTCTGAAAAAAAAAAGCACGATCAGACTTACTTTTTTATTCGTTGGAACGAAATGTAAGAAAATTTGTTCAAATCCCTATAATGGTTTCGCCTACCCAGGATATTCACCGTTGCTTTTAGCAAAACTTTGTCTTGGCACTAGATTGAAATTAAACTTTTCTTCCCTAGATCTCGAGTTATGAAACTTTTTTCGGAGAAAGGTTAAGCAATATTGTCTTAAAACTAAGAGCTACGGCCAATATCCTTAAGGGGCGTAATCATGAAAATAATATCGATAATTTTTTCTTCTGGAAAATTACTTTTTATACGGATGAAAGACGTGGCTGTACTGTTAAAAGTACTCAAGATCTTATTTTGTGATCGATATGAGGTCGGAAAAATTACGTAAATTCAACGTCGCACCGTTTCCAGCTGATTTCAGTCGATGGCTTACGACCGACTTTCACTAGTTAGTCTTCTTGAAAATGGTATTTCGAATGCTCGGGTGACGGTGCGGTCATCCCTTTTTTTGGAAAAATGTAAATTTAATCTTTAAAATAAAGGAGAAAATCAGTATTTGTCTTTTTTGGCCGCTTTATGTTATTGGCTTCGGCTTTTGACTGTTTGCTGTATATACCCTGTGTGCAAAAAGACGTCTTTTTTTAAGTCATTAGACGTCATCTTGCCCCATTGGTGGGTATAAGGGGAGTAAACATTGTAACCTTTGCATCCCCTACCGCGTCTCCATACTCGGCCGATTAATCGTATTCGTTTAACCTTTAGCCACATCATTATTAACAAAACATTGAGAATATTTAGAAAAAACCCGTCAAGAGTAAATTTTTGAGTTGCGTATAGTCTAAATCGGTGCAGATTAGCGATAATTAATTATGAGTGTTTCATAATGAGAAAATGTATTAAGCTTATTAAGCGGAAATTTTAAGAATACACAGCGATTCTGGCACCCCAGAAATTAATTGGCGATGATAATAATAATATTGATTTACTGTCAATCAATACGACGAGAGCCACTCGTGACCTTTGCTGTTATTTTGAATAGAGCCAAATTGCTATATTATTTACTGTCAGATTAATCCGAGCACAGAGAAACCCCACATCAGGAGGTTCATCATGTTAAATTTTCAGAATTGAAAGAGACTCATTTTATAATTTCACAGTTATTTTTTTGTTACTGGATTTTAAAATTCTTATGAATATAATTACGCAAAGTTGTTTCTACTATGTAACGAAATTTTGTCATCCATCACCTAAAACCACGCCTGCTACTCGTTTAAAATTTTCTCGAAAGAAGCCTAGGGAACTGCCGGGAAACAACTGTCGAAATTTTGGGGGGGAAATCTTGAAACCGATGTCGAATAAACTTAATATTGTTGCTTGGGTACTAATTCTTTTAAAAATTAACTGGAAAAATCATGACATAACCGCATAATTACCGGTAACTTATAACTCACCTCTTCACCCGTAGGAAGCGTATCTGTTTTTAGTTCGGGTTTTGATTTTCCCAAAATAAGAGTAGTCGCTCGAGCAGCTTCTGCATTGGAAGTGAAGACAAACAATCCTGAAAATCAAACACAATGGCATTGTATCATATACCCATTGCTCAAGCCGTATTTCCACGTTAAACAGATAAAAATTTTGCTACGTTTGACTTTCTTCCAAGTGTTTCCCATTATTCCTAAAATTAGGCAAAACAAAAATGCTGCAGAGTTTTTAAGAAAATCGGCTTCGATAAGGCGTTTTTACTTTTTCTGTCCTAGCCCGTAAACTTTACAACCTTAATTTTTGGTGATTAATTTTTAAATTTGTGAAAAGTAACATCCGCTATATGAAAGTTTCTTTTCTCTGAATGTTTTACTCAATAGGCATACCGGATTTCCAAAAAAATGCTTAATGCCGAAATGCCATTAACCAAAATATTGCTCATCGAAGGGTTAGAACCGTAAGAGTATACTAACAATTGTTAAAGCTTCGCCCATATTAAGTAACTAAGTAACTATAGATGGAGTGGATGGAGTATTGGGTTGATGCAAACAAATCTTCGGCAATTTTCGTTTATAGCGTGTGCACGTTTCGCCTATACTTAACTTTTCGAGGTCAGCCGTCTTTTGTGTGCAATTCCAAATTTTGGGAACGTCGTGCACAGTGTTTAAAGTTAATGCTCTATCTATCCAGATACTTTATTAATCCGAGACTCTTAGTAAGCTAAGCTAATTAGCGATTTTTTCGTTACACCTTCAAAGTATTAACTCCCTTCACAATATACAGTATTTAAAGAATAAAATAAATTATGCCGGAACAAAAAAAAATGCATGTTCGTTTACAATCAAAGCGGCAACGCAAATTTCCTTGCGCTGCAACGGGTAATATGGCTTCAAGCTGTGTCAGTCCCAGTACTGAGCCCAAAGAAAGAAAGATAGTTCGCTCCACTGTAACCAAAGATTGTATTAAAAGTCCACTATATATTAGGAAATTTTAATATGGAATCTTATTGAGTTTGAACCAAATAAATCAAATTTTTTTTATATGGGCCTTATGGGAGACCGGCTGATTATTTGTCCATTAAATCTAGAGGTCTACTATATTCCAAGTACACAATAACCCATGTCGAGTTTTTATTTTTACCAGCAAAATTTTATTATATTCGGTTATGAAGTTCGTCGCAAAAATCATCTATCACATAATTTTTACGGGTATAGTGACGTAGAGCCGTCGCTGCCTAATGTTCCACGCCTTGCCTTCGGGGTGTTGTTTATATAAATAGCATGCTCCTCAAAATTATTGAGCAAGGTGAGCAGGAAATACAACAGATATTTTGAGATATGAAAATATTTAAGATAATGCAGTAAAATGCCACAAAGTTTAGATGCGATCTAAAGGCATAAACTTATTATAAATCCATTGATAGCTTCTTTCCTTCTTTTTTCGACTCAGTACTGAGACTGGCACAGATTGAAGCGGAATTACCCGTTCCCTTGCAATGCAAGGAAATTTCTCAGCCAATGACTTTGAATGCGCAAGTGGCTAGTTTGACGACAGGTTCACTCATGCCGTACAATTACTGTACAAGCAATACCGGGACGTACTTTATTTAGACAGGGGATCCGAACCCTGTGACCTGACCATCAGCCGTATTATTCACATGTGATATACTCGAGATATCAGTGGTGAATGCCAAGGGAAAAATCCAAGGTATGAGCTAGGATCGAACGAGCGTGCACCACGTCTCTCTGATCTAAAGTCAAGAACTCGAACCAAAATAAAGATAGACGGCTGATAGCCTCCGCCTCTCCCTCTAGAGGCTTTAAAATAATAAATTTCTCGAAATAAAATTATGTCTGGTACAGTGAACAAATTATAAATGAAGAAAAACTGGGAGCATTGTTTGTTGCCACTATAAATGTTACGGTTCTTTTGACGGAATATTTGATCGTCTGAAGAAGCTTTTAAGCTTTAAGAAGCTTTTAAATAAAAAAGATCAGGTAGTAAACAAAGGAATACACGCGTGATTTCGAAAATACACAGTGTACAGAGCAGAGCAAAGCACGTAGAAAATTCAAATCGTTTTAGAACATACCTATTAGAATATTCCATGTCAAACAAAGACTGTTCTTCATGACTCGGTATGAAACCTGAAAAGAATTACACAATTATAAGCTTAAAGTAATAGCTTCCTCGAAATAAAATGAGGTCTAGTACAGCGAACGAATAATGAGAATTATGTGCCTATACAGGTATAAAACCTTCATCTCAAGGAGTAATGCCCCTGGACTTTGGCAAGCTTTCGTTTACGTTCTCTTTTTTCCGAAGAATAATCACCTCGCTCATGGCCCGGGTCGCAGCTAGAGTATCGCAGACTTTGTCGGCAACGTTGAGATTGACGTTTTACTTGCCAGCAAAAGAAGAGCAGAGACTTCGTAAAAGTGAAGACATCAAAGTTTTGAAATTTGCAAAAATTTTTAAAAAGGTTCGTTAAATATTTAGCGGAAGCGGCGGACTTTCTTTGGAATTAAACGGCTCATTAGATTTGTTTTCCATTTGCGGAACTGCTTAAGCACGAACTAGGATCTTTGGATCTACGACATCTGCAACTCGGTAGTTCGTGGCAAAGTGAAGTAAAACTTTAAAAATATAAAAATAGTCGCACATCTATTCAAGTGTGAGCTTAAATTGAGATTCAGAGTGCATTTTTCTGTCTGGGTCTGACAAGGGAAGTGCACGAACTGTAAGTCTCTAATTTTGATGAGAGGTAAATTTTTAGGTTCTTTAATCCAGCGTAATGTAAATCTGTAAATTTACTTTGGTACATCCGTAATGTAAATATTACGTGCCCATACTGGCATTAAAGCCACTCGAAATTGACCTAAAAATGGAACTTTCGACGGGCGCAAAAAGTAATAATTAACCTATATCTTCCTTAAAGCTTCCTCCCACAGAGGGTTAAAGTTGAAATTTGAAACGATTCATTCATTGCAGCTGCTGAGCAGCAATCATTTTTTACTTTAGAGCGGCGAGTGAGAATGTTTTGCGGTGTTTTGACGAAAAGTCGTCCAAAGTCATGTCGATGTCAAATCATGTTTCAAACCAGTCAAAATTGTTTTTTCATTCAAGATAATTTATAAAAGAAAAATACAAGGAAAGATATGTGGGATCAATTTTTTCGTCGAAACTTGGATTTCATTCTAAACGATATACTGTATGCACCACATGAGTGGTTGCATCGATAACGGTGAAAAGTTCGTCGATCAAAAGAAAACACTAAATTTTTATTTTCTATTTCGAGATCTTGCCACATGTTTAAAAAGGCAGCATGGAATAATCTATTGCAAGTAGCTACATAGAATTATTACTGCATTGTAAGCAGTACTACAATTTTTGCAAAACCATTGTCAAACTCGTAAGAGTTGTAATGCATTTAAATACGACCACGCTTCCTCTGAAACATTATGTAATTCTAATCGGGTATGTCTTAAGTATTAACAAAGACTTCCGCATTCAAAACTTGACACAAATTGAATCCTAGCCAGATTCATGCCTTATTATTTTCGGGAGGCAGATCACAAAATAATCTATTTTAATTTTTTTAACGTCATGGATTCCAAATAAAAAATGTTTACCTCGACAAAGCATTAAGAGTTTTATTTTAAGACATATCAAATAGATAGTATTTGAAACTGGTGAAAAGTAGATGTCACAAGTACATAATAAAATAGAGGTGTCCTTTTAATTTACTTGCTTCAGTTTGATTATTTATTCATTTTTAAACTAGTTGAAACATAATAACGACGAAAACTTTCAAGCTATCTGCTTTTTATATAGTACCGGTAAGTATATTAATTTTTTGAATCGCGAGTATATTAACGTCTTAAACCACACTGTCACAAACAAAAAATATTCTTTGTAACAAAGCCACATCAACACGGCCGATTTGATCGACTGTGGCACTCGAGTATGATTACCCGTGCATTTCAAACTACTCTCGCTTTCAGCAAATCAATTTGTGGTTTCTCCCAAGCGAAAAATATTGATATTATTTGAAGACTTGACTCCTCACTGAAAATACTGACAACTCCTGGATTTTTTCACGATCTCTAACAAAAAATGAGCGAATGCTTCGTGCAAGTTATAGTATCAGACAAAAGTGCAAAATTTTTTAAGTAGCAAAAAAATTTCTCAAGAAAAGTTTCTTTAGGATCGCTTTTTTTTTTATATAAAAAAGAGAAAATTAATTTTAATTTTGTAATCTGGAGTTGCAGAGAATCAAGAATAAAACCCACGCCAGCGTTATATGTAATGCGTAGGCCGTTACTATAGTTAAAATTTTGCGTTTTAGAAAAATAAACAAATGTATTGTGGTCATATCCTAATTTTTTTGCACCGAAATTACGAATTCCAGTTTATTACTCGAGCCTCGGATTGATTCCATTCCGTATCTCCTTCCCTTCAAAATAAGAAATCTTGTTTTATTTCAACCCTTTTTGACTAGGTTTCAATTCTGATGTTCTTACTTTTTTTAAGTTTCATTCGAAAAGTTTATTAAGTTATCTTTCAAAAATAATTTATTGGAAATATGAAAAAAGAATATCGCTATTGAATCGACGATATTATAAAAGGCAACAATATTACTAAATATAGATTATATCCAAGTTATACGTACTAATATTTAAAAGATTTCACCGTTGGCTTATCCGTGTAAATGTGTTCATTTTATATTAATTTAAATAAATAATTCACTCTAAAGCGAATCGGTATCACACACTTTCGTTATCGACGTACCCGGAGTACGCTCGAGACTAAACCTAAACTGGTATTTTACCAACTAACACATTCACAATGGCACAACAAGGGCTTATCTGCATCATGGAAACCACTAATGTTTCTTTTCGTTACCAATCGTCATTTTTTCTTGGCCTCAAAATTAACGAAAAGGATAAAATCGTTTTTCACTTCAAAATAATTTTCCTAATATTAAAATCCATACTCTTAAACTTTTTTTATCAACCTTCCCTATAAAAAGATTTAATGCTTCGGCAATGGTTGGGATTTTTTTAAAAGTAAAAAGTACCTAATGTCAAAAAGCCTCTAAACCTTCCAATTTTAAATTCACAGTTTTTATATGACTGCTCTTCATTTTCGCTTTGGGTTTTTTGATTTTGCTTTATTAACAACCGCGACACATCTTTCGTTTTTATTTCCTCCCTTAAAGCAAAGTTCCATCCTATTACAATAAAACAAATTCAATTTTCTGGATTCATTTGGGAATAAATCGTTTGCTTTGGAAATCTCGCAAGTCTGGTTAAAAAGTGAATTGGAAATTACATTATAAGTTTAGAAACACTTTCGAATGTGGTAGTGGATTCTTTATTCGATAGTAATCCGCAATTTATTTTGTTTCTTTTTTTTTTTTAACTTTAAAAAAGCTTTTTAAAACTTTATATTTTACAAAGTTTGATCGAGTAAGCTTTAACATATAAAATTTTGAAGCTAGCGATTAAAAAGTAAAAGCGATTCCAAAAACCTAAACAATTACTGTTATAACATTAATCGCCTTTCTGATTTTATTTTTGAGAAAAAATATCAAATAAAAAAGGGAAAGTGAAATCAGGGAAAACTTTCGAAAACAATTTGCTAAGATCCCTTCTATCAATAATTTTCTTTAAATCACAAAAAAAATTCAAATTTTCCCCTTCGAAAGCAAAAATTGACTTTAAATTTACAAAATGCTATTTTAAAATTTTTTTCAGAATTCTAAGGTTATTCAGTTTTAAGATTAAATACATATTCAAATTTTTTTCAAAAGATTAAAAATTTAGGAAACTGATGCCATTATTAATAAAATAAGGAACGTGTATGCTGTCAACACTATCGCGTTCCTAGTAATTAATACTGTTGCAATGATCTCAATACAAGAAAGTAAGAAACGAATGTCGTGTGCATAAAATTATTGTCTCATATTTAGCTTAGGTGTTGAAAACAGTCATTTTCGTCTCTTCAGAACAACACCGTATATATATTTCATGGCTTGTATTCAACCTTGCGTTGCAGGCTTTTCATTCCAGTAACAACTTTCACATTGTCCTTGTGTCTTGACTCAAGATTATTTTTCCCAAGTTAGCTTCGTTATTTATATGACCCACAAATTAATTAATCGATTATTATCACGTACCTTAAAAAACCTTTTAGATTGTAAGTAAAGTTGATAACGATTTTATAGTATTGTAGCTAATAAAATGTACCGACAAAATTAACCACGAAACAATTAATTTTTAAAACCTCTTAGCTGGAAATGCAAAAGCAATATTATTTGCAAATTAGGCTATCCATTTTTTGGACCGAGCCCTTTTAGGCTTTACTTTGGAAAAAGCTGGCAGGTTTGGCTTCCGATCCTAGGAATTCGTAATAATTTTATGCCAAATATCATTCGCCACAGCGGCAACCGAGTTCAAGTCATCTGCCACACCATGGGGACATGTATTTTATCTTGTATGGGAAACTGGTGCTATCCTGTTTCCACAAAATAAAGATAATTCATCCGTTTTAAATGTTGCCTCAGAATCTCACGGAAAAAATCGGACAGGACAGGTAAACCTGTTTATAGCTTTATCGAATTTCTTGTTAGGGTTATGATATTTTTGAAAATATTAATAAAGTAGGGGCCGTGCACATATTACGTAAGCAAGATTTTGGGAATTTTGACCCCCCCCCCCCTAAAAGTGCTTACGTAATTTATATTTTGTAATGGTTTCATGGATTTAAGCCGAAACTTGATACAACCTTCCCGTAAAATATTGTATCGATAGCTTGCATTGTTTTCACGAACTTCTGAACACAAACATTCAACCAACTAACCAACCAAACACCAACTCCACAGACTTAAACAAAATATTGGTATTTTTGGACTCCTCAAACTTCAGGAAGTCCAAAACAGTAAAAAAACGGAAGGGGGGGGGGGGTGTCAATTTTTTACGAAAATAATGCTTTATTTACCTACGGTCGATAAAGCAATAATTGTTGCTTTTTTTAATAAATGCCTAAACGGTAAATTTAATCGGTTCAAGTAGACATTTTTACCCGTTCATATTAATTCCAGCATTAAACAGATTCTATGAAATCTTAACATAAAGCCCTGGATTCAATTTCTTCCTCCCTCCCACTTAAATTTTAGAAATCCTAACTTAAGGTGCCTTAAACTGGAGTGCGAAGGGCGTAAAGAAAATCTTTAAAAGGAAAAATGAGTTTTCATAATCTCTACAGCCCGAAATGGATATTTAATTATTTTTCCTCGCACAAACTGTAATGCTTACGCTTTTTGAAAACAGAATGATGGCATCACGAAGAACATTATATTGAACATACTACTATTACTATTATAATTAGTAAATCTAGACCCGAATTCTCAAGAAAGCGGCACTATCTTCGGTAATTTTCGTAGACCTGTGTGCATGTTTGTGCATGATTCATCTATATTTAACTTTCCGATATCAGCCACCATCTTGTGCGTGCTATTTCATTTTCGGTAAGTCGTGCAAACTGTTTGAAGAAGTAAATGCTCCTATAGTTATACTTACAAGCTGAGATATTCTAAGACCGTGCTCAACTGAAGAAAGACGTCACCGAATTTTATTTTGTTAGCATTAAGACACGGTCTTATAAAAGGTTCTTTCCCGACGACAAATTTGATTTGCTTTTTTCATATGCAAAATGTAATAGAAAAATGTAACCCCGTGTTGTAGATTGGAAAGCAGAAAGCAGCGTTAAACGCGCTAAAGACCGATTACCACAGAGCACAAAGACAAAACAAAAGTGAAGTGATCAATATCGCAATAGGTGTAGACAAGCACGCAATTTTCCAACGAGTTTAAGTGTAGACGAAGCAATTTATTTACTAGGCAACGAACGATATAGTCAGTGCTATTGCCATATGATTAATTGTCATGGCTGCACTTCCTGTCTCAAGTAAAGTTGGCTTGAAGGAAACATTGTATGTTACATGTGGTTATAACATTTTTAATCGGTTCTTTTTAATGATATATATGGATGAAAAAATTAGTAACAGCAGTTGATTTACTAGATATAGGAAGTAACAATGGCTGATTTGGACGATTTTTTTGCCAAGAAAGATCGTAAAAAATCTAAAGGGAAAAAATTCTTGACTACCGAAGAAATAGCCAAGAAGTTGGAAGAAACTGGGAAAAAAATTGAAAAACCCAAAAAAGACAAACAGACAATTCAACCTCCAATTTCAGGGCAAGACGGAAACGAACTAGGAAGCTGCAACATTCTGGTAACTTTATCTAAATATTTTTAATGTTTTGGTCAGCATCCATTGTAGAATTAGGTTAAATCGTCGAGTGCAATTCGTGCACAGTCTTCAGAAATAGCAAATGAAATATTCATTATTATTTAAATTTCTTTAACAGAAAGAGTAAATCTCATTCAATTTAAGGATTAAGAAACAAGATGATCCCAATTTAAAAAATTTCATTTGGCTACTCTTTTTTTTTTAACATTTACCAACTTTTCTGGAACCCTCGCTCAAGTGGTCTTGTTCTGAAAAATAACAACATGGTATTAATCTGCCTTGAGAATGGGTTTGTGTAGCAAGCAAAATATATTTCAATTGTGCTTTCACTTTACTATCTTAACATGGTTGTCAATAAAATAACCTGCATTTTGCAATGGGACCTAATCATTTTGAAGTTACAACTGCTAATGATAAGTCGTGTTCACGTTGAGCTTTGAGAGCAATCCCAAAGATGTGGGCAACATATCCTCTTCCATTCCCACTTCATTTGAAAGCAATCTGATTTTAATGTGTTGGTGACCAAAAAAATGAGGTCGTGTTTTATTCTTTGTTTTTAATGCTAGTTATTGTGTTAAATTGCTTTTCAGCTTTCAGCTATAAGAAGCTTTTCAAAAAGGAAGACAGAAAAAATTTAAAACTAAGCAGCAAATATAGCATTAAAAATTACTTATCAAGTCATCAAGTTTGCATTATTTATATTTTTATTTTAGGAAGATGAAGAGTGGAAGGACTTTGAAGAAGAAAAAAAAGATTATACTGGCTTGAAAATTCAAAATCTCACTATACAAGATTTTGATGATGGAGATAACAATGATGGAGACAATGAAGGGGAAATGGAAGAAAATGAGCAAGGTGAAATGGTACCGAAAAAAAGAGGACCATGGAAGGTCATAGACCATTTAGATAATATTGCACCACCTCAACAAGGTAAATATATATAACTTTTTTGTTTTGCATATGGTATTTGAAAGAACTTTTGAATACAAAATCTTAATAATTATGCTGTGAATTTAAAAAGTAAATGTACAGATTTTATAAATTATCTTGAAACATTCAAAAATGTTTTATAACATTTGAGCAAATCAAGTGTAATTAAAGTTAAGAAATTCAATTGTATTGATCTTTAATTCAATTTTTATGGCTGTTTTTGGTGGGCAGTGATCAAAAACAATCATCTGTCTTATATGACTGAATTTTCAATAAGAACCTCAATTAAATTAAGAATTTTAGTTATGAATCGATCAAAGAGAATTTTATATTTATTTTGTTTATTTTTATTAGCTCCTGTTGAAAAAACTAAAGAAGATAACAGTGCAAGCAATCCGCTTACCGTTGGAAAGTCAAACTACGTTCCTCCACATTTAAGAAACCAACAAGTTACTCGTGAGAGACCAACACGTAGTAAACCTGGAGCACCAGATATTACTAACCAAGAATACTTTCCAACATTATCAGCTGCTAGTTCTGAATCTGCAGGTTCTTGGAGTCGAAGGTATATTTTTCCCTCTTCATATTTTATATCTGAAGAAAAGGATTTGCTTCACATAAAATTAATTTTAAGGTAAGTGCACATAATTCCGCCAGGTTAAGCTTTACGATATCAATGCTTGGCGGAATTATCGCGTTGGCGGAATTATGTGCACTTACCTTAGTAGTTCTTTTTATTCCTTTAACTTTTTGAAATTCTGCAAAACACCATTATAAGAAAATCATTGCTTATTAGCCTGAAGACACACAATCATTACAAACTTACAGTCATTCTGATTTCTTCGCAACTTTATTTACAACATTTGAAAAAAAATAATTGAATTTAGACTGTACAAATGAACGTTTGGTTTAGGTTGCTAAAATTTCATTGATCGGTTTATTTACGGTTAGCTACTTTTGCTTTAGCGTGATCAATAATACAGTGTAACGCTGAAGCTTTACATCACAAAAAAAATTCAAAATTTTTGTTTTTGCGAATTTTGACGTTTTTTTTCATTTTTCCATAATTGTTTTGACGAGTTACGAACCTGTCCGTGTGTCTGTCTGTGAAAAACATGTAGCACTCTTATCTCCAAAACGGCTCAAAATTTAGGAATGAAACTTAGCACGTATAATCATCTTAAAGAGATCTAGCTCCCTAAACGTTTTGAGCTAAATTGGCCCTCCTGTTTCAAAACTACAGCGCCGACAGTGAAAAGAAAGCAAGAGAGGCCGGTTACGAGTGAACAGTTCAGAATTTATGAGTTAATTTTGGTATTCAGGATCACGTTAATAAGTTCTAGTTCTAGTTGTTGCTTTAGAATCGAATCAGCCGAAATCGGCCCTTTTATGCCTAAACGCTCTGGGTGAATTAAATTAAATTTATGCACCGTGTCCTCGTAAAAAACCCTTTTAAAGTAGAACTACGTTATTAGTGGGGGTCAGGGCTAGAGCGTGGTAGGGCGGGGGGTTGGTACGGATCATATTGCAAAAAATTTTATAATTTTCATCATTTTGTAAGATGGAAAATTTAAAGTTATCTTGAAATGGTGAAAAATTTAAATAAAATTACATGCCCAGGGCTTACGGGGGGGTTAATACGGGTGATATTGCAAAAAACTTTATAATTTTCATTGTTTTTTAAGATAAAAAGTTTAAAGTTATCTTAAAATGGTGAAAAAATTTTAAATTGTTATAAAATGTCGAAAAAATTGAAGTGAAATTACATGCTTAGAACTCACAGATGTCTCAAAATGTCGAAAAATCCTCATTTTTGAAATGTGTGTTGAAAATTCTGATTGTCGAAATGTCTAATTTTTATTTTTAGATATTAGCCCTCATATTCAATGACTTAAATTTTACAATTTTTCATCTTTTTCAATTTTTAAAATTAATCTCAAATTTAAAATTTTTAAAAATTTTTAAAATTAACGTCACAACGTAGTCCTACTTACGGGTGTACACCCACTAACCATTTTTTTTTTTTTTTTTTTTTTTTGGGCTAATTTGTGCCAAACAGCCATGTTATACTTTATTGAAATGCATTCTTGAGGAACATTTACAACACTGCTGTACATAAAAGACGCTAAAGCACGAACATGAGGTTCTTTATTTTATTTTTACCTTCAGATGAATACTTTTACTTGGTTTGCTTTTATGAAATAAATTGATTTTAAAAAAATTTATTAAAAACTGGCAAATGAAAACGTTGAACTTGGTAAAAGCATGACTTCAATTTCTCGATTTCTTACTTCATCCGTAAGTTATTAGTTTCTACTTACTTGAAAAGCAATCTGGGAAATGAGAATTGACTGTAGAAACAGTTTTCTGTAATAAAAAATTTTTATAAAAGTAATACTTGGCTGGAAGAGATGATGTACGTTTGTTTTTTTTAGCAGAAAACAAGAATCGAATTTTGAGGAGGCGAGGAATAGCAAATCCCATTCGAACCGGAGTGACCCGAGCAGAACTTCTCAGACTCTTCAAATAGGAAACAAGTTTGGAGCTTTGGAGCCCGAACATAATTAAAGTTAAAAAACATAGATTGCTCATATTGAGTCAGTGGTTAAAAATTGTTCAACTCCTTTTATAAAACGAAAGGTTTTTTACATAAATTTTTGTTTCATTGTAATAATGTTTTCTTTTTTTCATCATTATATCCAATTACATTTAAAATATTAAATGTCATTCCTCATCTTAAAAAGAGTCCAAAATATTAAAATGATTTTCAAAAATTTGTTGATATTATAAGATTATCCTGTATTTTCAAAAATTATATTAAATATTCATTTTCTTAATTAAAAATCTTGTTTAAATTAATGTTGATTTAATACAAGTATTTAAGTGAAACTTCTCTATAGCTGACATTTTGAGAAGTAATTTTTGGAGTGTCTGCCTACAAGATTTCCCATTTTTCCTTCTTTCTTAAATAAAAATTAGTTGTGTGTGAAATAACATCTTCTGTACCCTTTGATCTATCCTGTTAGTAAAATCCTTGGTTAACAATCACCTCATAATGTTTTGTCTAGAGACCCTTTTAGTCTCTAGTTTTGTTTACCTACAAGGTTAATCTGAAACTAGGGTTATCCGATTATCGGATTTATCAGGTTCGAAAATAATGTCAATTTTTTTATGATTTTAACTCCGTATTTTCGGAATAAAAGCAATCATTTTAACCTTAATTAACGCTTCTATGTAGAGCAAGGTAAAGGTATTGCAACTCGTAGCTTAGCCACAGAACATCAAACGGGGGGCCTGGGGCCAGAACTAACCAGCTGAAAATCGTAGTTATAATAAGGTGCTACATTTTTTTAGTAATTTTCCTGTATTCCTGAAAATTTTTAGTTTTTTAAAAAAAAAATACATTATGTTTTAATTTTAGGTCATAATTACGAAAAGGCTGGCTCCGTGAGCTAAACATAGAAAAAAGCCGGTGTCTTCGAATTAAATGTACCCATGTACCCATGTACCCGCCTGCGCCTATAGCCTAATAAAATATGTGAACTAGAGAACTAAAGATTGCTATAGGTGGTATAACGATGACGTCACGAGCTCCATAAGGATCCATGTATAGCGGCCATAATGTTGAAGTCTTGCGACTATAAGCTATTCATGAGCGCAATCTTCCCCCACTTTTATCGTTATACCTCCTATTGCTAAAGAAGATGGATGGTTTTCTGGTTGCGATTCTATGCTAAACATCTCCCCGAACGCACCAATTAACCCAGGAAACAAGTGGTACTACTGATACGACATATTGGTTTGCATCATAATTTACTCTTCTCTAATCTTCTTTTTATAGATAAAGTGTTACTTTCGTTGAAACGAAAATGAGGTGAATCGGTGAATCCCGTGAATCCCTGTGAACTTTTCCTGTTTTTATTTTTTTTTTTTTGTGATTTTTAATCCAATAGACATGATTAGCGAAGTATGAAATTCCGAACATCCTTGATTATTTGCCGCATTGGTTGAGAAGTTGCAATGTTTGTACGGTTAATTTTCAATGTCTATAGTTGATATATATCCACACCATAAAATACTAGAAATACAAAGTGTCTCGGCATAAAGCAACTGGGGAATTCTATCGTAAATATGTTATTGTTACCAAATTGGAATCAGGTAATTGTTCGTATTTACTTGTTTCATTACTTATTAACTTTACTACAATACATTTTTCTTGAAAGCTTTTAACTTGACGGTGTAATTATACAGTATATGTTAAATGCCTAAATATTGATAATTTTTGCGATTACTTTTTATAGGTGTTTTTAAACTTATCCCAAGCAGCATCTATAATACCTCCAGTTTCTGTTCGAGTTCCAGTAAAGAGAAAGGACCTATTCACTCAGGTTGATGTTTTTTGCCATGATAGCTTTCAAAACAGTTTAAAGAGCCTTCAAAATTCAGAATGTAAAAGAGTTTTTAGTGAATTACCACCAGATTTTTTTGATGATAGAAAATGGCAAAAATTTTGTCAGTGTTACTTGGCTTCATATAACATTACAGGTTAGTTTCAGTTTTTAATTTTATTTGTTTTTTTTATTAACTAATCCTAAGCTGATATAGTGGTGATATCCTTGATGAAATTGCAAAAAAGTTAAAAATAAAAAATACTTTTGCCATATTATTTCACATCATTTATGGAGTTGCAGATAGTATTCTTCATGTCCAACCTTTCACAAATTTTTTATACATTTTTAGGTCTAGAAATAAATGATGTTTCACAATTTAAAGAACGGATCAGACCTTGCGTTTGGTTAAAGAAAAGTGGGTCTTTCACTAAAATTAGCAATTCATTAGTAGATGGTAAATCATTGTTTGAAACAAATTTATTTTTTCAAGAAAAATTGAGTAAAAAGAGTGATGATACGGAAAGGATCAGGATGCAGACTTTGGGGAAAATGGCTTCTTTTTCCACAACAGTGAATTGGTCAACTTTTCCTATAAGGTCTGATTCTCTCATAACTGCTACTTGCCAAGAATCAATCTATTCAAGTAAGTAAAAATAACTTTCATTTTATTCATAATTGTCTACAACTAGCATATAACCGGATGAAAAATCAATGCCAGCAAAAACAACCTGTATCAAAATGATTTTATAAGGAATAAATATTTGAACCTGTTAAAAACAGAAGGTTAATTTTTTTTGGTTTCTTAAAATTATTATGGCAAAACAAATTTTGTAAAAAAATTTGCCAATGAAAAATTTTTTTAATATGTCTTGCCTTTTTTTACCAATATTAAAAGTAATATTAAATTTGGTGACACTGAGAAAAAGTGCTTGGAAAAGAAACTTGGTGCTTTAGGGCATTAAAAAAAAAGTATAAATGGTCATACTGTATATGATACTCAACCCTGGCAGGTTTTTCTAAAATAATAATTTGACCATAACAACCTTCTCTATGGTTATTTGGAACCCTGGCACCTGCTTCTATGGTAATGCAGTCCTGTTATTGTGGACTCTTAAGGACCTAGCAACATAATCCACTACAGCCTAAGTCTACTAAAAGCGAGTACGTTTTTTTTGGGGCAACTTTTGGCAAAGCAATAAGAAAAACTTAACAGAACCAGATCCATTTAGTAAAGATCTGGTCCAAGATTCAAATTTTACAAAATATTACACATTTTCCACGCTTTGAAAACCATTAAGACTCATGATAAGCATTATAGTGAAACCATTGTGATGATTAAATCATTGAATATAAAATGCTATTATTCACAATAGCATCCATAGAATTCATTTCTTTTTGTCAGTAAATAGAAATTTTTGTGTATACCGCACCGTGGGATTAAAGCAGTGATCCGATGGGGGGCTTGCGGCTAAACTGTTCATTAGTCAAACGTCGACAAAACCTTCAACTTCGAAAAAATTATTTTTCTTAAAGTGGCCTTAGATTTTAATTTGTTTTTCTTTGACAGTGCAAAGGAGAAGTTTTAAAACAGAGCGAAACCTCAAAGCAGAAATAGAAAGAAGCCCTGGAATCCTGGCAAGAATCAAACATTTTATTGGCTCATTTCACGAATCTAAATCTGAATCTGGTCAGATCAGAAATTTAGAAAAAACTTTTTTGCATGGTAAGTGTAAAAATCATTGGATTGGCCGAAATTATAGGTACAATTGCCTAGTTTACCGGTATAGATACAGTTGCGCTAGGATTGAAAGAAGAATTGGATTAGTGAAGTCAAGCGTAAAATGTAAAATGTGCTCGATTTTTTACGCTTCACTACATTATTAGCACTAATCCGATTTGTCTTTCTCTCTTTCGATTCCTGGCGCAACTGCAATGAATTCTTTACACTGAAACTGTTTCTTTTTTCTGGTTGTACAATAAAAATTATTATTTTGTTATCAGAAATAGTTAGCAATGGATCTATCTCTTCAGAGGACAAAAAAAAAATTGCACTGGCTTATGTTGAGGGCTTCGTGTCGAACAAGGGCGAGCCGGTTAAACCAGAATCCAGACTGCTAAATATTCTTAGAACCATTTCGGGTCAGACCATAACTCTGTTCCTTACATTTACAATGGCGTATATATTTCTAACATCAATGGTTTCCGGTAAGGATGTAGGTTATGATTTTGCAATTACAAGTTATGTTTTTATTAAACCGCCCATTTTTATAGTTTGTAAGTTCAATTTGGAGATCTTTCAGTCAAAATCTTATTATATCTTTTTCTACGTCTTACTTTATTATACAAGTCTAACTAAGTCTAAGTCGGTAAATCGGTAGATTTGGAAAGATACAAGATTATCAATATAAAAACAATAATAATAATGTAATGTCTTGTGCTTATGTTAATATATCATATTCCATGATTGAACTTTCAGGCTGCAAATTCACAATGTTTTATAAATAGGCTCACGGAGAAAATTTGTTTGCAAAGATATTAGCACAGAAAATTTTTTCTATTCAGTATACTGTACAGTATTTAAAATAATACAATCATAAAACACGGACTACCCAGTATACTTTCTCTCGATTTAATTTCACCACAAATATCTTTGAAAGATGTGAATTTAGCATAGCACTAGCTATGAAATATTATAAGCACAAGAAAGTTTGGCGTTTAATTAAGTAGAAGCCCCAGTAAAAAAGATTGTGTATATGTGTTTTTTTCTTTTAGGTAAAAACTTATTAAAGCGGCTCCGAAATATCAATGAGGTGAATCCAGAAGAGATCAATGTCACATTTGATGATGTCAGAGGGGTAAAATTCGTTTTCTTTTCTTTTTCTTCGATTTAGCATTAAGCTTGTCAAGTTGTAATACAGTAAAACCCCTCTATAGCGGACAGCTTGGGGGGACCGCTATTTTTGTCCACTGTTCGAAGGTGTCCGCTATTGGGAATTTTCTTCTTTTTTTTTTGAAAAAAAAAACCAGGAAACATTTTTTAAAATTTAAATTATATTTAGCCAAATCAGTTTGGCTGAAAAGAAGAACAAAAAGCAATTCAATGCAAAATAGTACAATGTCCAATATTTCGAATATAGCTAAATTCAAATATGAAAAGTGCAATTTCGCTTGCCCGAAGAACTTGACCTGGCCACTATTTAGGGGTATTTTTGGATGAAACACATCGGGGAAAAATTTCATTTTTTTGTCCGCAGCCGGTATTAAAGGGTCCGCTATTGAGAACAAAAAATCCATTGGTTTATATGGGGGAAATTCGGTTCCGGAAAATTTTGTCCGTTAAAGGTGAGGGTCCCTTATTTAGGGGTGTCCGCATAGATGAGAGTTTTACTGTATTACTATTGCTTCTTTCGTGATTATACTAAATCCTCATTTCTACACCACGCTGGAATAAGTTTAAGAAACAAAACTAACACAAAGAACTGCTATGAGGAAATGAAGGATGAAAAAGGAGTTTGATATTCTCGAAAAAGGTTTTGAATTTACGATTGCTTTTTATTTTTTGACTACAAAGAAAGTTAAATATGAAAAAGAACTGACACAAAGCTAAGGTCTTATTCTTTTATTACTTTTAAAAAAATTGAAACTTTGCGGTTCGTGCGCCAATTCTATTTTTTTCAATTTTATAAAATTAAAAGGGGGCAGAAGGGACGGTCCACCTAAATTTTGTATGGGAATACCATGTTACTGTAAAATTAAAAAAAACAAGGGGCCCCCTTTAAGGGAAGGCTTTTTTGAGTAAGATACTCTTAAAACTATGTGGGGACATTTTGTTATAAATTTTATAAACACCAGGGCGCCTTTTCATCTGTAGCGGGGGACCCCTTCTTTAGCCTTCTTTTGCGTTAAAAAGCGTTAAAAATGGCTCAGTTATGCTGTACCATTAACAAAGTTAACTCTAAAAAGTGATCATAGTACCTTAAATAGTAGAAAAAAATAGAGATTACGGGAAAAATTGTCGACTTTCTTGTTGTCTGTTATTAAACGAGAGTTACACTTTTATCCGCAAGACGGATCCGATCACAGCAAATCTCTCTGGTCAGCTAGTTTACGATTCATTCCCTTTCAGGTGTCTACAGTATAGAGATCGATTTTACAAAGATGTATTGTAAATTTATAGTACTTACAGTTACTTTGTTAAAATCTCTTCATGAAACATTTTTCGTAACATCTTCAGAAAAATACCTTTATCACGTGTGCAAGAAAAATTATTTTTTCAGGCAGAAGAAGCCAAGCAAGAACTTCAGGAAGTGGTCGAGTTTTTAAAAAGTCCAGAAAAATTTTCGACTCTAGGTGGAAAATTACCTAAAGGAGTTCTTCTTGTCGGGCCGCCAGGCACTGGGAAAACACTGATAGCCAGAGCGGTTGCCGGAGAAGCAGGAGTGCCGTATTTTTATGCTGCCGGACCAGAATTTGACGAACTTTTAGTCGGACAAGGAGCCAGACGCGTACGAGATCTCTTCAGTAAGTACACTTTGATAAACTCGGAATTAAAATTCATTTATAGAGTTAATTTACCGTTTGAGAAAAGGAAAAAACTGGACGCTCCGTTTGTTCAGACTTTACCGGCGCTTACATCTCTTTCAGGTGCTACAACAGACAATAAGTTCAGACTTGTTGAAACTGAGACGCACAAAGCAGATCATGTAAACCCAGACTATAGTCTGAGGACATCAATAATGAAAAACCACATTCAAAATGAAATATTTTGTATGTCTTCCAATGTTTTCATTGCTGTTTTCATTGTTGATGTCAACAAAACCATCATAATAGGGATTTTATGCATCTGAGTAATATAAAGTAACTTATATTCCTCTGCGAATATAAAGAAGCAATTATTCGAGGTCATTATTTTGTCCTCGAGGCGAGCGAAGCGAGCCGAGAGCCGAAAATAAAAAAACAGAGACCTCGAATAATCCCTTCTTTACATTCACTGTAAAATAATATACTATTATTATTATCCTATAAAATCCCTACAATTAATATAAAGCTTTTGTTTGTTAAAGTGTCAGGCATGATAACAATGTTCGATTTATTTTGCGTTTTAGGATCGGCAAAAGAAAGAGCACCTTGCGTTATTTTCATCGACGAAATAGATTCAGTCGGGTCTACAAGATCGAACTCCTTAATGCATCCATATGCTAATCAAACGATTAATCAGTTACTGACCGAAATGGATGGCTTTAACAAAAATGAAGGAGTCATCGTAATCGGAGCAACTAACAGAAAGGAAGCTTTGGACAAAGCTTTGTTAAGGCCTGGTCGTTTTGACGTACAAGTCGAAGTAAGTTTTTTTAAATTTTTTATCCTTTATCTAAATAAAAGTTGACAATTTAATCTTCTAACCCCTTTTTCACTCCGTCATTAAAATTTAAGAAAATCTTACTCAATTAAAATTTTAGCCTTTTTTTGGATTATTCAAATTTTTAAATAAAGTCTGTTTATTATTATTTTGATCAATCTTTTTAAAGGTTCGAGCTCCAGATTTTAATGGACGAAAAGAGATTTTGGATTTGTATTTGGGGAAAATACTTAGTAAAAATGTAGACGTGGACGTCCTTGCCAGAGGTAAGATATCGCTCAAAATTATAAAGTTTCAGCTCCACTGCAGGGTTGATACCAAGTCCGTATGTTTAGCTTATGGCTAGCCGAAGTCAGTCGAGATGAAACCTCATAATAATGAGGTCGCGATTTTTAAGTTCGGTCGTGTATTAAATTATTTAAAATTTCCAGAAGAACTAAGAGACAAGCTCCTCTTTCCCTGCCCTTTCCTCTACCCTTCAAAGCCTTCTTCTTCGTGAAGATTTTTATTTCGGTTTTATATCATGACCGCACCTACAACGGTTAGAGTACTATTCGTTCAAAAGCTTGTGAAGTGATCAGAATAGTAGCAACCACCGTTTAAAGACCCAAATAATGCCTTTATTATTAAAAGTACGTCCAATTTAAAGGATTTCCCGGAAATATAATATCGACATATATCGACGACTGGTTCCAAGAAATATTGTTTCTATTGATGAAAGGGTTCCGGGGAAAAATTCGAATTTTAAGATAACGGGAAAAAATTTAGGTCCCTAAGGGCTAAACTTGTATGTTGTGAAACGATTTAACAGCGCTCATATAAATGGATGTCGATTGCACCTTTGTTATTTGTGCTTCTGTATTTTTGGAAATGTGAAAGTACTCAAGATTCAAAGAAAATTTTCCCATTAAGTGCTCTTAGGGCTTCCAAACCGAAACCAGGTACGAGATAAGAAAATACCAGGATTGAAAAAATGTACTTTGCTCAAACATGATATATTAAAATCACATCAGTTCAGCTTTCAGCCTAATTAGCTCGAGGGGGGGATGACGTTTATCTGTTGTTTGCTTCGATTTGACACCTGTACTAACATTGGCATGTTTTCTTCGAAAATCCTAATTCTAACACCAAGCTTTTGACTTACATTGACAAGCATCCCTCAAGAATCCAAATCCTTTCACCTAATTTGGCTTTTCCTCGACAAATATTTAAAGTAAAGAATCTAAACTAAAGTCCCGTTTCTCAAAAAATTCTTGAGGAATATGCAAAATCAAGCGAAATTGAATCGGATTTTTCGGTTAATAATTATTTAGAATTAATAATCAAACAATTCATAATCAGTTTTTTAGAGTGAAAACATTTTTTCCCCCCTTAAATTCAATTCTAACTGTAAAGGGAAATTAAAAGCCTATAGTTGTTCCCCAAAGGCGTTTCTCCAAATTTTTCTTTAGAGGAAGAAATATATCTCATTTATCCCGTGGCGTCATTTAGGAGAGGCCATTCCCCCACCCCCAAGAACTTTTTCCATAAACTAAGCATTGTAGATTGTTTTTGCCTTATTTTTGCCAATCTTGCTTGATTTTGCATTTCTCGAGGACCTTTTGTGATGCGAAATTTTGATTCGGCACGATTTTAGACTCTTCACGAATACTTGTTGAGGTAAAACCAAAGTCAGGTAAAAAAAATTGGATTCGAGAGGAATGCATGTCGAGGTAAGTCCAAACTCATGCGCATGCGCAACTTTTAGATTCGCCACGAAAGCATGTCGATGAAGAGCAGGAAACCCTTTGATTCGATGGAACTTCCTATGCATTTTATTGTGCACAATTTGTAATAATATTGATAGGTATTGATAAATGCGGAACGCCTTTCCTTACTTACTACTCATTAAATATTCCAATGCACCGATTTTTGTTTAACAGGGACGATAGGATTCACTGGCGCCGATTTAGAAAATATGGTCAATCAGGCCGCTTTGAAAGCAGCAATCGACGGCGCAGATTTCGTTACGATGGACTACTTGGACTACGCCAAAGATAAACTGATAATGGGTCAGTAGTACTAATTTTGTCGATTTAAAATTACTATTTAACTGGTGTTTCAGCCATGTTTTCTGCGAAGGAAATAATACTCAGCTAACTGTTTTTCTTCATTTATTATTTCATCTTTTCTTATGGTCGCAGTGCAATGTACCATAATTAGATTTTGAATTTGAAATAAAATAGACTACTTGACAGTCTACGAAATTTATTATTCTTTATTCAATCAATCAGGAATCTATTGTATTTCAACATCCATTGGTCCGTGCGGTGCTCCGATACAAAAAGCTAATCATAATTCGATTTGTCTCAAAACATACTCGTATGGGACATTTTCCGATTTGGGCTAATAAGTTGAACTAGTGTAATCGTCATTACAAAAATATCGCAACATATAAATATCGAAGCAAAATTAAAATTTTAATCTAGTTTTTTTTTACTTGAAATGGTGCTTTCCAGCTCTTTGTTTTATGCAACGGGGGATGCTTAAAATTGAATTTACTAAAACCAAACTAAAATTGCGATTAGGTATGAGAATTGCCACATACTAACTAAACTTTTGTTATTATATGTTGCAGGTCCAGAACGAAAATCGTTAATTCCAGATAAAGAAACCAATTTAATTACTGCTTACCATGAAAGTGGTCACGCCATCGTTGCTTACTATACAGAAGATCACCATCCGGTGTATAAAGTTACGATAGTTCCTAGAAACACAAGCTTGGGCCACGTAAGTTATAATTTGTCGTCTGCTCGACTCAGAAAAGCAAACAAAACCAATAATTTTTGAAAGGAACTTTCTAATAATGGAATATTTAAACACCGATCGATTTTTTAAATCGCATATTTAGATTCTCCTTTATTTAAAGGCCGGAAAATCTTGTTAAAATTATTGAGAGAAAAATTAAATCGGAACTCGTGTGGGGATCGAGCCGAGGATCGAACCCACGTGTTCATGATTGCTGGCCATGTGCTCTAACTCTTTCAAAGTTTCTAATGTTAAGTATTCAGATTACCAAAAACAAAAGTTTTCCTTGCTTATTCAAAAATGTCTTAAGTGAAATTTTTTGAAAATTGAAATAGAAGTTATGTTAATCTCTTTTTTCCCGAAACTTTTCATGTAACGATAGAGAGGAGATTATTTTCTTCTATTAGCTTAATTAGATCACATTAGGTCGAATCTCGCTAATGCACTGGCTTTAAAAAAGCCCTAGGCCCTCGAGTGTGAGTCGGGTACGAAGTCCACTAAGCCCCGAGGGTGAGGCTTTTTTACCTTAAAATTGGTTTTCAGGGCTTCTTTATTCAAATGTTTGATGTTGCTTTATCGTTTGGAAAAACTAGAAATGAATAAAGGAGAGAGTCTAGATTTTTTAAAAAGATCTAGGCGACAACTTTACCGATCCATATAGTATACATACTCGAGAATAAAAATCGCAAAAATAATAAAAATTCTCCACGTTACATTCGTTTTATAACTAGCATTAGAAATCTTTTTTCCCCTAATAAAATAAATAATTATGATTCTATTTTATTATCAGGCAGGGATTTTCTTTTTCAGACTGCATTTGTTCCGGATAAGGAAATGTATAATACCACTAAAGCTCAGCTTTTAGCAAAGCTTGATTCAGCATTAGGAGGCCGGGCTGCAGAAGAATTAATATTTGGACCGAACAAAGTTACAACTGGTGCCTCAAGCGATTTGAAAGTAAGTAAATTTTCCACCTCCCATCCTTTTTTGTCAAAAAGCTGGACATCACCGATTTAGATAAAATTTCGTAGATCGACAGTTTATCCTCCCAAAAGCCTAAGCCTGCAACTAAACAATTCCATTGAATGCGCCTTCGATTTTAAGAAATAAATTGCCGAAGTTCCCATTAAACACAATGTTTATCTAAGTTAACTTAGATAAACATTGTGTTTAATCATTAGTAATGATTTCATTACTAATTAATGATATACATTAATGATATTCCTAGTAAAATCATCAATGGTTGGCCATGATGATCGCCAATCTCCGTTGAGGAGCGGGCATTTAAAGAAGAAGAAGAATGATTTCATAATTATGAAAATAAAAACTAATGACTGTCTTATGTGTTTTTAATATGAAGTATAATATAAGACATGGCATTTTTCTTCGCTAATTGCTCCAAAACGAAGGCGCATCCAATGGAGCGGTTACATATTTAGGCTTCTGGGAAGATAAACTCTCGATCTACAAAATTTTATCAAAATCGGTGATGTCCGATTGTAAGGCCTTGAAAGACCTTTTTTAATTAAATGGTGTGCCCGATGACTGCGAAAACATTCGGATACCTATTCCAAATAATATAGAATGCTCGGTTTTTTTTTTTTTTTTTAATTTTTAGGTGGCAACTTCTATCGCAGAGCGAATGGTCAAAGATTTTGGTATGTCAGAAAAAATCGGCTTGAGATTGCATTCTCCAACTCAATCCGATTTCATTGTAATAAACGAATGGGGTCATACCACTGGTGATTTAATAGACGTCGAAATTAAGCGATTAATTCAGGTAATTGATTCAATTAAACAATGGATGGGTAATTCAATGGGAAAAAATGAGGTGTTGCTGTAAGCTTTTTATAAAAAGGCCGTGCAATTTATTTCACCATCTATTCGAACGTTTAACATGGGCGCAACATTTGTTTATTTTTGAATGTTCGCGTTTTTCAAAGACAGATTTTGTTCAAATTTAGTATACGTGAATCTTTCAATGCCCACTATGATTTTCCTGCATTAAAAAGAAACTTTATTATCTTAATTAGTCGTATTTTATTAGAGAAAATACCAAGATCAACATTAAACCCGAAACAACATCTGATCTTTGTTAAGATTCCTTAATTGCACTGAGGATTTTTCTATTTATTTATTTGACTGAAAAAAAATTTAAAAATGAGGTGAAAACACCCCTTAAATTCTAACGGCAAAAAGGATGTATTGTCAATTCTTTTATGGGCCCAAGAAAAGTAATTTTTGTTTGTTGTAGGAGTCGTATGAAAGAGCAAAAAATGTATTAAAGAAACATGCAAAAGAACACAAATTGCTGGCAGAAGCTTTAATAAAATACGAAACTCTAAACGCTGAAGAAGTCAAGGCAATATTAAACGATGAAAACTGCAAGGACAAAAACGCATCAAATGTTAGTTGAGTTTGGTGTAATTTAATTTTGTAAAACAAGTTGACCATTGACCACCCTGTTACATTATTAAAATAAAATAGTTGAATTGTAAAATTGGTTTTTTATAACCTTATAATTTTATTGGTGAAATATTTCATTTATATCTTTGTCAGTAAATTAACGGGCATTATTCATTCAAGCATTGTAAAAGAACGAGCAGGGAGTACCGCGTGATAAGTGGCCCATAATGTCGTATTTGTGAAGTTTGAACGAATATCTTCTGCTTGAAAAATTATTTTTCCCGGTGCCATTTTATTAAAAACGTTATTTTTAAAAAAGTGAAACATTAATTTGTTTTATTATTGATAATATTTACTGAATTCGTGTATTTGATTCATATCCTATCATAAATTTATGAAGTTGAAAAAAATAGTAAAGTAGAAGAAATTAGCTCCCTGTCTTCACGAATATGACGTAATGCACGGCTCCGACAAGTTTGGGACTCAAGTTAGTCATGTTTTCTTTTACTATGTATTATTCAAGCTTCCATTAAAAAAATGTCGATATGTATTATAATTATTTAGATTATTATGCAGGTAAGAATAAAAGTTTAGTACAACTTCATGTTTTAGTCTGAAATTTTTTACTTGGAGAAATAAGAAATTGAAACATGTGCAATTCATTCTTTATTGCGGCTTTCTGCTTTCATGAACATTAAGCAAGGATTTTTAAGAAGATTGCAATTTTAAACATACACATGGTCTTGTAAACAATAAATTGAGTAGTGCCTGATTTTTAAATAAAATTCAGAGGGAGTAAAGACTTACTTAGCGAGCTTAAGGCCCGTATAATAGATGCTGCCTGCTCGTATATATATTTGACAAGTAAACAGTTTACAATCAGGGCTCCACTCTTTTTCCCGATTTCCCCGAAGCCAACAAAGTTTTCACTATTGATCTAAGTCATATGTTAAGGAAAAAAGAGAACATTTTGGAAAAAAAACTAGAAAATCAAAAACTGGAAACCAATACCTAAATCTTAAAAACCCCTTGATACACTGGAAATGGAAAAACAAAACGCCACGATATTTATGTACTGTACTAAATTAATACTCGTCATACTTTAAAATTATTCACTCAAAAAGATGGCAGAATTAAGCATTTGTTTCAATTCAATTATTTATCACGTGTTTAATTAACCCGGGTTCGACTGACAAAAATGTCTTTCAGTTTTAACTTTTTTTGAGTTCCTTAATTGGGGTGCCCCCGTTACATCTTTTTTAAAACCTATAACATGAAGTCCAAGTATAATTCGGAGAACGAACAGGTTAACTAAAACCAAAATCAAATACTATAACAAGATTAAGAAATAATTGTCGCTCGAATAAGCTGTACGAATCAAAAATATGAGCGTGAAAAGGATGCGCTTCAATACAAAAGTTTGCTTTTCATTGGTCCAAATTATCTTCCTTTCACACAAAGTCCCCTCCCAGCTATAATTATTATCAAAGGAAGTAATGAATCAAATATCGTCCCTCCCTAATTAGCTGCTGGTTTAAAGGTATTCGAATATGACGGTTTGCTTTTCGCTCGAGACTTTAATCTCGAAAAGTGCCATTTTATTTCTGCCGCGAAGTCTAAATTTTTAACAGTTGCTTATACTCTAGTTTAAAACAAAATTTTTATTCGTTCTTGTTTTTAATGAAATCGAATTTTGGTATTAACTCCAGGAAAAAATTTAAATTTAACTATTTAACAGATTTTTTATATTTAAAAAATGTTATACATATTTACAGGATTAATTCCCGCTAATATTGTAAAGGCAGACATAAGCATTCTTGGGGAAAAAAAAACGACATCAGTTTTTAAGTGTTATACAGTATATACCCTCTAAAAGTATTTAAAATTATTGTATTTGATTATCTTTTGAAAATTTTACTAAATTTCGATACGGGCCAATATTAAAATCATTTAAATGGCATTAACTGGGGAAAGCAATAAGAAAATATTAATTAATGAAGATAAAAGATTTTAAAATGTACTGGAAAACCAAATTACATAAATCATTTGCCGGTCAACTGTTAAACATAAATGAAAAATGTTTAAAACCATGTCAATTTTTTAATGTTCATTTTTTTTATTATTATTGTGTTTTTTATTTATTTGTTTTTTTTTCTTGTATATAAAACTTTACAAAGCAACTGATTTTACGGACAACTTATTTGTGCTTGTTTATAAAAATTATCTTTGAAACCACAAAGTTATTTACACAAATTGTCTTATAGTAAGAAATAAAAGCAAAAGTGCATCAAGCAGTGATAAAGAAAAAAAGTTTACGGGGTTTGTACATTATGTGCCTAACTTGAAATTTGTTTCACTTTTAAATCGGTCTTTTAAATGCTTTTCGACTCTTCCTACGTGGAATGGAGAACTTGGACGAAAAACTTGCGACAAATTCCGACACATCGAAAATGTTTTTTTCAGAGAAAAACTCGTTTTCTATCGACAGGCTATTACACACGATCAAAGACAGGGATGAGGACGATTCGGAGAGAGACGTCGAAAAAAGCTCCTTTCGACCAGATTCTTCCAACTTTATCTTTTCGGAAAAAAGATGTCTAATAAATGAGATATTTTCCAAGCAAGTTTCTCCAATTCCTCCGAGCATTTACGTCCCGGAAGGCTTGTTTGGCAGAGGCAATAAAAGAAAGACAGAAAACCAGATGAAAGATGCGAAAGCAAGGAAAATTATATCCTGTTTTGATAAAACAACCGTGGAATTGCCTTCCTGTACTACTCCCGTATCCAGCGCATTGGTAAGAAAAAAACAAAGTCTCAAGTTATTCGTATAGTTTCTTTTAAGCTTTTCTTTTCATTTTGGCCAATAGGTCCCAAAGATGAGAATTCATTAGAGAGTGTCGAATTATCCATTAGTTTTCATGGATCCTATGATAATTTTTTGTTAATAAGTACTCGACTTCCCAGACAAGAAAACAGAGTACCGGGTAAAACTAAAGTGGATTACACGTGTATTATTCGGGATGTGTCTATGGAAAATCAATGCAGACGTGTAAATCTTAATTTACACGTATAAATTATCTTAAAAAACACGTAGAAAACACGGATATTCTCGTGTATTTCTTGTTTGGGTCTTTTAAGAATTTTTAAGTATCGGTAGAGAGCAGGAAATCGATTGCTAAAAGCAATTGTATCATAAGCCAAGCCATAGTCGTTTGTACCATGATGTTTAAATGAAGCTAATTATAAGCTTTTATAAAGCCTGGGTAAGACATCTTTTGTCCCATTGTGCCAACTAATAACTGGTGTAAAATTTAACCTTATCGCAAATCAATTTAATCGAGGCGATAACCATGGAAAATGATGTTATATTGCAATTGAGGGGCCGTACACATTACGTAAGCAATAAGCATGTTTAAAGGGGGGGGGGGGGGGTGGTCTTCGAAATGCTTACGGTTCCTTACGAAGGGGGAAGGGGGGGTTTGGAAATTCTTACGTAAGCATTTAAAAAATACAGACTGAAAGGAATTATAAACATGAAATAAAGAAAAAAGCACCTTTCTTTGGGCCTTTCTCTAGAAAGGCCCAAAAAAATTATTTTTGGAGGGAAATCGTTTGAAATATTACGTAATATTAGGGGAGGGGGGTCATGAGATTCTTACGAATTAATGCTTGCACCGGGGGGGAGGGGGTCGAAAACGGTCAAAAAAAAAGTCTTACGTAATATGTGTACGGCCCTTGAGAAGTAAAATAAATCTATATTCGATCTATTTATTTATATTTAGAATGTCAAATTTCTCAATTTGTTTCCTTAGGGGAAGGGTTTCTTAGCTGAAGATAAAGATTTGATTTGCGGTAAAACGTCTCAAAATCCTGACATGAAGTTCCATTTGATGGAGGACAACGCACGTCTTCAAATTAAAGGTATGTATCATGAATTTATGGTTTTAAGAAAAATTATTTAATATCAACTAACACTTTTAAAGTTAGGCCTTATTCTCTTTTTAAATATTTAGGTAATAAAGCTAATGATGTTCAATACGAGAAATGAAAAAAAAAAAAATTACTATACTGACATTAAGAAATGCCAATTTAGTTTTAAAGCTTAGAATATAAAAAAAACTAACGAGGCGCTTTAGTTTCTGAACCTACCCAATCAGGAAGGTTCGTCGATTCGACCTTATTTCGACGTTGAAATAAGGTCGAAGGAATAAAGTGAAATCGACGTCGATTTTTAAGATTTTTCGCGTCGAATTTCGACCACTGATCTTGACTAATTTCGGAGATTCTAGCTGAACTTCGTTCAAAATAATGCCAAACGAAGAAAAAAAAAACTAATAATGCTTTTTTCATACTGTTAAGCCTTCCAACAAAAGATGAGCTACTGTATTTTTTACCATTTTTAGCCATATTAGTATCACTCTTTTCGAACGTGAATTTTTTCATAAAACTGTGTAGGTTTACGTTTTTAAGGCCATAGAACTGAAATATAAACTCCGTTTTTTTCCGAAACCTACGTGTAAATTTTTAATCGCGAGTTTGTAGCTTACAGAAGCACACATTTTTGGTCAAAATCATATTCTTGAGCATTTAGCAGATCCCCGATTTTTTTTTAAAGATAGTTTCTAGCATTTTCAAGGTCGTAGAGTCCAAATCTGACGGAATAAGTTCGACAAACTAAGAGCAAGGTGGCAAAATTAAGTTTGACCACAAATAGAGATTTTTTTAAAATTTTTGTCATTATTATTGATTTATTTTTTCGGATTTCTTTAATTGAGTTCCAGAATCCTTTTTCCTTACGTTTAAAGGTTGCCAAATCCGAATATTGCTGAATAGAAGATGGAAAAAAAAGGTGTTTGATAAAATCTCAATATTCAAATATACGTATCACCTATAGCTTTTCTTCGAAATTTTGAAATGTTTCTTTTTTCAAAATGTTTTTTTAATTCCTTCATATTCCCGGACTCTACCAGACTCGACAGAAGCTCCCTGAACCAAAAAAAAGTGGTGGTCGAAATTCGACGCGAAAAATCTTAAAATCGACGGTAATCCTTTGACGTAGATATCACTGAATGTCGACGTCGAATCGTCGTCGATTCAACGTAATATTCCGGTTTTGGTATCCTATGGGATTTTTTCCAATTAATGCTTTTTGATTCAAGAGTACCTTTTTATTTTTGGCCCTTATTCATCTTTTCGTCCAATATTAATAGAGTAAAATTCGGTCTCGACGATGTTTTATATATAATCGAGACCATGAGCAGTGCATTTCAAATGCGGACGATTCGTCAACTTTTCATTATGGAATTCCATGTAATAGGTTTACCTTATCAAGACCTAAGCCCTAGTGGTTTAAAAAGAGGCACTCCATATCTAGAAAGGGTCCCCTGATTTTTTATAAAATCTATAACAAAATGGCCCCAGATAGTTTTCCCAAGAATAAAAAATGATAAAAGTGCCGAAAATTACTTAGAATAGTTATAGATATCCATAACTGGTTATGTAATTTTCGGCACTTTTATAATTTTTAATCCTCAATTATCTCAATTGTCAATTGAGATAATCTTCCTGAAAGAAATTTTCCTTCAAAAGGGGCTCTTGTTGCTTTAGCGCCGTCCTACAAAAACGCTAAAGCTTTGAAATCATGCGAAAATTCAACTTTTTTTCCCCCCGAATTTCAAGCTTTTACTTAGTTTCCCGTAAAGCTCTGTCCGAGTATTTGCGACGTCTGTGTGTCTGTCCGTCCGTCCTCAAAAAAAATTTTTTTAAAGACTTTTCAGAAACTGAAAATTTTCCTATAAAAAATCCCCCTGAAAATTCCCTAGTAGTGACATTAAAACTTCACTTTTTCATTTTTTCATTTTACCATTTCACTTATTTATTGACTTTTATGACCGAGTTTTCGAATTGGACGATTTTAAGAAAAGATTTAAAAGCTTGAAATGTGGCTGGTACTAAAGCTCTAATCTTTAATTACAAGTTTTTTTTTTGAAATTTTACAGTTACGTGATATTTTCATACAAATTTTAAGTGGACCTTCGGGAAAAGGTTCACTTCTCCTCCCTTATCATTTTAGAGTTTTATGGGAAAAAGCACTGGCGCTAAAAGCCCAAACCGGTGTTTCAATTTTTTCGAGTTCCTGATGATGGGGTCTTAATATCTTTTTCCCGAGGATAATATTAAATAAATTGTAGTGGCACGATGAAGCAAAAAATCAGAATCGATCAAAGATGAGTTATTACCGGTAACGACTATTCTTTTTTTCTTGTGGGAAAACCATGAGGTTAAAGGATCGATTTTCGAAGATAATTTTACTCCTTATGCTTTCATGAAACTATTTTAGTTTCAGAAGTTTATACCGTAGAATGGGGTGACTTTGAATGATTTTTGGGGGACTTTATACTTCTAATTTTCGCTATTTTACAGCTATTTTAAATCATATTTTCATTTTATTAGAATGGGTAGGTAGATTAAGTCCTATAAAATCAAAAAAAAAAAAATTATAAAAAATTAGCTTAGATAAATTGGCAGAACCAAATGCAAAATTCACCCCTCGATTTTAAAGTCACACCCCATTCTACGGTACCTATACTTTTCGTGGACTGGGAAAGGAACAATAATTATTTTTCGAAGCAATTAAGTACAGAGTTTAAGTTATTCCTTTCGATATGCTATTTTATTACTCTTTATCTTCTAAAAGTTTTGCATAAAAAATATTTTACAATACTTGAAACAAAGGGGAAAACTTATAAAAAGGTAAAACAAATTTCACATCATGAAGATGTTGTGAAAAATGAAAAAAGCATTAGAGCAGGGGCTATACGGTCGTTAGCGAAACTCGCATTTTACACAAATAAGAGAAATCGAAAATCTCTAAGCTTTCTCTTTCTTTTGAATTGATGAAATGAAAATGATCAATACTTAAAAGTTGGCAAAAGATTCGACTCGAGACGAAAACGAGGGTTAAACATTTGACACATGTCGTCAGTAAGATAAACGGCCACTAAATTCATCCTAATTATCCTAAATAAATGTTTTCATTCCCAACAGTTAAAAATTTTAATTGCTCAAAAGTAACACGTCTGGTTTTCGACGAGGCGTTCAACAGAGATTTCGGTCTCCGTGTTGCATCCTATACACTTCCTTGTATGCAATATAAAACCCTGTATTTCTTTCGCTTCAATTAATTATCTTTTTAAACTCTCATACAACCATCTAAATTTTGCAGATTTTTCGTAAAAATTTCCAATTTTATCAATAAGCTTACCGATGTAAGAAACGCAACTTTTCTATTCCTCTCCTCCGCCTCATTATAAATTATCTCCTGCAACAGGAAATCAGTGCAAAACCGTTGTTGTAAATAAGCGATGATATAATATTGTTAAGACCGCGAGCGAACAACGATAAAAGAGAATGGTGATGACCGAGCAAAAATGAAGCATTTTTTTTGCCGTGAAACCAAAATATTTAATCGGCGCAACCTTTTTAGTACAGGAAGTCGATATCGAACTGAACTAAATTATAACTATACACTCCGAGGTGTAGATCTATCATTTTAAAAAAATAATAATTAGCTAGTAAAAGGCGGTTCGGAAGTCGTGATTAATTTGACATAATTAATTATTTCAACATATTTTTTGTGATGCTTTATAAATAAATTGGTTGACTATGTATTCTGTGGCGCCGCCAGATGGGGGGCTAAAGGATCTACATGACTTTTCGTGGCTTGGAAAAAGCCTTGTGCTTACCGCCCCTTTCTGGCGTCGTAACTAGCTGTATTTATACAATTTTAATTTTTATTTTTGAGATCATTTCATAAATTTCAGAATCGGGAGAGGAGGATTTAGAACAAAGAAAAACCTTGTTAAGTAACGAAGAAAGAAAGAAACGACCTCGAACTGCTTTCACGGCGTCCCAGATCAAATCTCTCGAATCGGAGTTTGAAAAAAATAAATATTTGTCTGTAGCTAAAAGATCGCAACTTAGCAGAACTCTTAATTTAACTGAAACCCAGGTAAGTTTGGTTTTTTCTACGTCGAGTTGTGGCCCGCCGTTATTATCTCGATTCGTAATGCTAAAACCATTTACGATGAGTAGAGTAGCAACAGAAGCTTCTTGTCGGTAACTTTAGTTAGATTGTATCTTCTAAATTTGTTTCAATTCCTTATATTTACTTTCTTTATTACGTATGGATCCAGGGAAGGTTTTAAAAAACTCAAAAACGAAAGTTCGTACTTTATCTATTATTTGCAAAAAAAGTTTCCGAAATATTTTTTTGTGATTTCTTAAAATGAAAAAACAAAAAGAGTTCAATTTTGAAAATTAATTTCGGATGACTTTTATCCTCAAGTGTTTAAAGCTCAACATCAAATAAATAATTAAATTTGTCTGATTGTGAAACTGTACTTTGTAAGATCGTGCGGGAAACAAATTTTTAAGAATACGTAAGTCTTTGATTATTATTATAAGCATTACATTTTTTTTTTCCAAGATAAAAATCTGGTTTCAAAACCGGCGTACCAAATGGAAAAGAAAATACAGTAACGATCTCGAACTTCTGGCTCATCAATATTATTCGAACCTGGGAAATTTAGCCCCCAGACCTATGATTCTCGGTGATCGACTTTGGCTGTTTGATTGTTCTTCGAGTTTGTGCCACTCTTTGTCTAACAGCGAAAATTTCCCAAGGACATTCGAAAATGCTTATTTGACTTGGCAGCAAACAAACGAAAATATTATTTGGCATAACGGATTTCGAAACCCAAGCGACACATCCGTAGGAAGTACTTTGCCATCGTGGAATTATTCTTAAAAGAAAGTGTTATTGTATTTGTAACGTCACGCACATTTAACAAATTGCCCGTATTATGTACGAGCTCGAAATTTTTAACTTTGAACTAAATCTCGAAAGCACAATGAAAATCGAGACCTGAGGATTAAAAAGAGTTTTATTTCTGCTTATAGTCACGCCATGCTTAACTCGTTTAGCGCTGAGTTAATTCCAAACAAGAGGTAGAACTTTTTAATCCTCAGGTCTCGAAAGGGCAATATTGTTTTGTTCGTTCTACAAAATTGTTTA
Organism: Liposcelis brunnea; assembly: GCA_023512825.1. Lineage (NCBI taxonomy): Eukaryota > Metazoa > Arthropoda > Insecta > Psocodea > Liposcelididae > Liposcelis > Liposcelis brunnea. The sequence goes on along the minus strand of CM042068.1, from coordinate 15,659,000 downwards.
TAAGTTTTTGATAGTTTCTTTGTAAGCTATTTAGTTTTGTTTTTAAATTATAATCACAGCTTTCATTTAATTACAAATTTTGATTACTTTTTCGCTAAATTATAATTTATGTGGGGGGGGGGGGGGGAACTTTTCCTCCCCGTTCAGAATTACAATTAATCGAAAATATCGTCGCGACTCGATAAAGGTTCGTTCGAAATCTAAGCTACGTTAAGAGGCGCGGAGCGGTGCGATGACAGTGATAATTTGTAGCTTTGCTGCTTTATGTTTTCCTCAAGAAAAAATTTCTTTCGACCCCGCTATCCCTTATCCGCTTTACCGTTTATACAGCGTTTATGTTTAAGAACCGGAAAAATTTTTAAGCGTATCACTGTGTCGCGAGATATCTTGCCTCGCCGCTAAGGTGTTTTAACTTTTAGTCAGAATATCTTTTACAAGTTTAAACGTAAATGAACCAAAGAGACAAAATAATTCTCGTTGATGCCTCTTAATGCAGATTGGATATGAGCGAACCTTTAAACTCCACAACGAAAAATGAGAAATCAAGTTCAAATTACGAAAAACATAAATTTTGTCTTTCCAGAGGGGGATTCAATCATTTCTAAGCCCTCGGCTTAACTTTTTTCAGGCCCCAAGGAAAGAAGCCCTTGACATAATCATACATAACCATTAAAAAATTTTTGAAGTCAAAGCTTTCAATTCAAACACAAGAAAATTAAATTGGAATGGACCCCTCCGCTGCTTTGGGCTCCTAAGTATATGGCCTCATTTGGCTTTAGATAAATCTCTTTCTGCATCTTTTTAGAAAGGTATAGGATTAGTCGAAACGAAACATACCGAAGGATTAAAGATTATGCAAAGTATATTTCTAAAGTTGTATATTAAACATTCGAACAGTAAACAACATAAAAAGTGTCAGAAATTATGTATAAATATAGTAGATTTTAATTTCTTGGCACTGGAAAAAAGGCACAATTGCTTCAAAGATAAGGCCAATAAACAGCGAGGTAATTTAATAGCTGATTTATCTATAGTTTTTCGCTGGTGGTGTGCTGGTCGATTATTCTATATTAAGTTATGATTTTATAAACCTCATTACAATGGTCCCAAATTTCGGTACAACGCTCAGTCTTTAAATTATTTTATCCTAAACAAGAAGAAACGGTTTTTTTCACAAAATCCCTTGCGTATGGAATGTACGATAACGAATACCAAGTCATGGCTAAAGATTGCAAGACAACAAATAGCAAAGCCAACCCTGCTTTTTTCAGCTGAAACAAAATGTAATATTACTAACGATTATTGTATATTTAAAATAAGAAGAACACTATCAAAAATTCTAAAAACTTACTCCGAAAGCTGCAAATAGAGTTAGACAAAACATGACGATAACCAAAATTGTTGCAATGACTCTTGTAGGTGCAAACATCTTTTTTAACTGATTGATTGGTCCCATTAAAAAACATGTGCTGTAAATAAAAATCAATAAACGTTAAAGAAGCGTTTTCACTTTAAATCAACAAAGGATCGAAGGCCGCGGATCAACAAAAAATCCGCGTAATAAACTATGCCGGGTTTGGCTTCTGTTAGAACTTACCTTCCTAAACTGACAACGTTTCCTAAGGTATAAAGTACTGCAAAAGGAACGAGTCCTTTATGGAAGCCAATTAGTAAACAAAACGATCCCAAAAGAGAGAAGAGAATCCCGACAAGAAATAATATAATGAAACCTTTAATTCTAGTGCTTTTACTCAGGCTTGTACTTTCTGAAATCTGAAAGGTATTTTATTTTAAATATACAGAATAGGAATAAGAAGTTTAGTGAGACTACAAGATCCAATTTTTATTTTAAAAACTTTTTTTAATAAACTGAGCAACAACAGGAACTTTGGATTATAAAATTCCTTAAAGAAATCAGTGGTATATTAATTGTATTAATTGGCAAAAAAGCTTTCTAAATAATTTTGGGACGTAACGTCTGGACGCGATTTCTCAAAGCCGCGTACCGCGGTTGAGTTGATTATTCTTATTATCAATTTCTACATTGCACCCAAAATTTTTTAACAAGTTTGGGGAAGGGAAAGGAGACAAGTGGGCTTAAAACAATTGAGCTAACACTTGCCTCCCGGACCAGAAGTTCAGGTCCTGGAATCCTTCAGGAAGGTTTGGGCGAGCGTTTCAATTTTAAATTTTTTCTTTATTGGCTCACCCGAGCCATTGAGAGAAGAGGGATATTATTGCTGATAGCAGTTATCCTGGTCTTCTCTCGGCTCTGCCTCCCCGGTTATTATTATTATACTTTATATTGTTGGCATCTTGCCAATAATTATGTCAAAAATACAATTTGTGATTTTTATAAAAGTCAGATGTTTCTTAAAATTTTCAAATTTCAAATTACAATTTTCAATTTTAATTTTAATTTTTAAAGAATTCACTTATACTAAAGAAGGCCTTTGCCAAAGTCAACAGGTTTCCATGGCAGGTGTTATAAGATTGATTTTAATTTTGAGTGGGCAGGATATTTAGATTATTGCGGATGTAGGTTCAGACTTTTACGACCAGAAGTCTTTTGCCAACCAGAAATATTAAATTGGTGAAAGTGCAGGCAAAAACCAAACACCATCAAACGAAAGACACTTAAATATTAATAAGAATTACCTCATGTTTCTTTTTACTCACTTGAGCTATTATTCCTGTTTCCTCATCTTGTGGCGAAGCACTGTCACCACTGAGAGCTCTCCTTAACTTTTCCATGGTTTATTCATTTGCAAGTTACCCTAATTTAATAATTATTGTTTTGTTGCCTGTTTTAGCTAAAAAAGATTCTAAATTGAAATACAAGTATGAGAAAAGCAAATGTTGCAAGAGAAATATTGATCTGCAGCTTTTTTTCCCTGAGGTTCATTACTTATTAGACATGTTTGTAAACAAAAAATTTTGTTGTCATAGGAAGTGTAGGAAATGAGAATTTGAATATTTGTTTCAACCGTTTTAACAGATTCGCAACGAGATTTTCGGCTTGCAGATTTCTTTTTCCTTCACTAAATAAATAAAATATATGCTTAAGTAACATAGAAAAAATATTCAGTTTAAAACATACACAAAAAAAACGCCTATGGCAATGATTTAATTAAAAAAAATTGCTTGGAATAATCATTGGTACCTGTTTTCGAAAGAAATGCACTGATTTTAAGTTCAGCCTGGGTTTCAACTTGTAGTCAAAATGTAAATTAATTTGATACCGAAAAAAGAATAATACGAATACAATAGAAAATCATTTTTTAAGTATTTACACAAACATGGCGGAAACAGCCATTACATTTTAAAGTTCTGTTCTGTTCTGATATGGTTCTGATGCTCCGGGCGTGTTCATTTTTTTTTTTTTGGGAGAGCGGAAGCGAGAGAGGAAGTCCGGGAAGTCCCTTCGGTCTCCATCCGACAACCACGGAGTCTATGGTTAAGCTCTTTGAAAAGAGCTGCCATTTTAACCAATAAGAAACAAGTGACTTGGTCGCCATACACAAATGTGAATTTTTATTGTTTTGTATGCGGAAACCAAATATCAGTTCAGTTTATCGGGAAAACAGAAACCGATTTTATACATGCACAGAAATGGGTGCAAAAAGGTGACACAAGTAAGTGTATTACATCCCAGAATATCCCGTTGGGTTGAACAGTGACAAATTTTTTTTTTTCTTAAGAGCCTGTCCTGCCTTATTCGGAAAATCTTGCAGAGTTAATTTTTTAAATAGAAAAATTTTGTTAGTTAAGCCAGTGCTTCATATCAATTTCAAACGATTTGTTTTTAAAACTAATTTTACGATAAATAATAGCAAAATTCACAAATGTTTACGTATAATTATACGTTAAAGGATTGTCTGAAGAAGTTAACATGGCCGTTCGGTTGTCAGAAAATTAACGACCACACAAATTTGAGATTTTTACGAACAACTTTCTTATTTCACCAAATGTTTTATAAAAATTTAAGTAAAATTGGTTTTTGATTGGTTAAAGCTTTATATTTCAAAAATAATATTTAAAATTCAGCCTTCAATTAAAGAATAAACAAGCTCTTGTCCTTAATGTAAGGCTAGGGCTAAAGTTATTTGACTTGGGGGCATTAATTTAGCCCAGTTATTATTCTCTGATGTCATTATTTTGCTTATGATCTAAAAGAAGCAAAAATAAGATGTTGAGAGACTGAATTTTTAAAGAGAAGAATTACAGGTGCACTTAAATTGTCTGCTTATGCAATCAATTTAGTTTCATAAGAATCGTATTTAGGCATTTCAAAATACCGTACTATTTAGTTTTTTTGAAAACAAGCAAGTTTTTTCACTTTTTTTTTAAAAAAAAGATTATTATAAAAAAATTAGAACAGAGTGTTCATATAAAAATTTTAAAAAAGTTGTTACAGTTATGTTTAAAACATTTTTATAGTTAGATAGTTTTTTTATTTTTAGCTTATTACCAATAATGAAATGGTTTGCAAAATTTTGCTACGATTTTCAAATTAAGTAAATCAAGGTTTGCTTTGTTAGCAGGGTCTGACTGATAGATAGCCAAAACATACCTTCCCACAAAAATCAAATGGAGAAACTTATTTAAATTTTCAGGTTCATGTTAATGGTAAAGGATGACATTTTCATGTAGTGTTTTGTAAGCCAACATTGAAGTAAAAATTCAAAATGGCAGTTCCAACAGACATGGATGGTTTTAGTGAAAAAATTGGTAGCACAGACACTTATTCAAGACTGGCGCTGGGAGATGCTTTACTGAATTTTCTAGGAAACAATGTAAATTCAATTGAATGTAGTGACATAGGTCTGTTCATTGATAAGCTGGTACCATGGCTTACTTGCAGCAACTTCAAGGTAAAAATTATGTAATGCATTTTTGTAAAATTTAATCAACCCTTTCTGTGAGCCCGTTACAAGGGCTGTCCCTATTTTGCGGGCCAGGTAATGGTTTTGTGGGCTGGGTATTTGCAAGCGTTTTTTTCTGCGGGCCAGGCCGGATTCTAGTTCTACTCGTCGAGTACTTCCCATATAAGAAAAAAAAATTTCCAAAATTTGTTCCCTTTTCTTCTAAAAAAAATAATTCGGTTTTTCTAGTTGCAGGCCTGGTATTTCTAAGCACATTTCTTTGCGGGCAAGGCCGGATTCGAGTTCCACTCCTCTAGAAGAACCCTAAAAAATTAATTTTACTTTTACAGCTACGGGCTAAAATTTTCTTAACGTATTTTCTTGCAAGCTCGACCAGATTCGGGGCTTCTCAATGAGTGGAACCTGAAACCGGTCAGGCCCACAAGAAAATACGGTTAGAAATGCCGGGCCCGCAACTGGAACAACCAAATTATTTTTTTTAGGGGAAAAGGGGGCAAATTTTGAAAGTTTTTTTTTTCACATACGGGAAGCACTCGACGAGTACTACTCAAATCCGGCCTGGCCCGCATAAAAAAAAAAAAGAAAAGAAAAGAAAAAAAACCGCTTGGAAATATCCAGTTGAAAAAAAGATTATCTGACCCTCAAAAATTAGGGACATACCGTAACAAGAGAATCTTGGTAAGTTAGGCCTATCATTTTAAAATTCAAAATCAATTGCACAATGAAATGAAACTAATTTTTTTTTGGTCTTTTGTATCGGGAAAATTGATTTAAATCAAAAGATGAATTGCTTTGAGTTAATGCAATTTTTTACTGATATTGGTGCTTTCGTACATCAGTCATGTTTTATAAAAGCTTTTAATTTGATTAAATCTTGATCGTACCATTTTCTAAAAGTAGTACATTAACTTTTTAATTGTGCTTCTATATTGTTGGCCCTTTTATGAAAATGTTTTAAAATCAACACGAAACTGTGTGAAATCGACAAAGGCTGTCTGTATTTTGTCGTAACAACGTCAGGGAAAGTGCTTCATTTCTCAACTACGTATATGAGCCATCTTTAAAACTGTAAAAAAACTTGCAGAGCTAGTTTATCGCAAACACATTACAGATATGTTCACTTTTTTGAGTCACGCCATCTTATTTTGCCGTTGTAAAACGTGTTGATTCTTATTTTCAGGTTACTCAAAAAGGCTTAGAAATAATGACTGCTTTGGTGGACAGAATGAAAAACGACTTTAAGCCTTACGTACCGACTGTTTGCCCGGCAGTGGTCGATCGATTAGGTATGGAATATTATTTCGTTGAAAAAATTTATACGATGACTCACTCGGCTAAAGAAAAATGATGCGAATTTTTCTGATTTGATGGCCGATTCCGATTAGTTATCCAAATTGTATAAATTAGTACTCGTTTTCAAAAAAAATTTTCTTTACCCGAGTCGTTCGGTTAGAGTCCGATTACGGTAATTAATTAAAGTTGCGTGACATTGGCCGGGTAGTGAAATAACTTTTTTAAAAAAGTAAAAAGGTTTACAAAATATTATTACGATCACCTTGGGTTATCCAGTTATAATGAAATACAGGCTGAAAAATAATAATCAAGTTTGATTTCAGGTGATAGCCACGAAAGCGTGAGAGAAAAGGCGCAAGCAGTATTAATGATGTTTTTAGAAAAAGAAGTCCTCACTCCTCAACAGTTGTTCGATAGGTTGAACTATTCTTTCTCTCATAAAAATTCAAAAGTTCGAGAGGAAATCATGATTTGTCTCATAAACACGATAAACTTGTAAGTTCTCACTTAATTTTCCGCTTTACCGATAAAAAGGGAATATTTTAAAAATTATTATAAACAATTTTTAGATATGGATCGAATTCTATTGCTCTTTCCAAGTTGACGCCGTCTTTGGTAAAGTTATTAGCCGATCAAAACATTCACGTACGAGAGCAAGCATTTAGTACTCTTATTGAAATTTATCGGCATGTAGGCGATAGATTACGGCTAGATATCCAGAAAAAGTACGCTTCAACGATTAATCCCGCGAGGTAAGACTCTTTTTTTAAATTTTTTTTATTCTTTTGCAAGCCCAAGACCAGTATTTCATTCAGGAGATGAGTAAATCCTATAGTTTTCATTGGTGATAGGCAACCCAAAAACTAGGCTTTGTTATGCTAACGTTTCGGTTTCGCTTGTATAAATGCCCTAGCCAAGTTTTTCTATTACGACTGCTACGATATCGAAATCTATGATTTTTTTTTTAGTGAGCGCTTTAATTTATATCGTTAAGTTATCTGATAACGGTTCAGTGAAAGCGAGACCTACCAAAACTATCCAATTCTACATATATGTCATTTCCTTTTTAAATCCTAATTTTTTTGATTTTAAAAATTTATTTAAAAAACACATTTTCGGGGCATGAGACATGCTTTAAATAAATTAATCACTGCAAACAATTAAAAATCACCGAATCAATAGTGTCAAGAGTTTTTAAGTAACAAGTTTTAAATCTTCTTAAGTTTTTTGATAAAAATAAGAGTTGAAAGTTTTTTAAAAAATATAAGCGAATAGTGATTTTCCTTGTCAAAATCCCATCCACCAATATTTATCATTAAGCTTAGCTTTTCTTTTTTATTCCAATATTGAAATTTCAATTATTTTTTAGGTTGGCTCCGTTGATGACCAAGATGGAAGAGTTGCGAGATAGCGGTGCCGTGTTACCTACATCCAATACCGAAGGTGAGTCCACAATTTTTTTACATTCTTTCATCTCTTAGCAGACCCTTAAAAGAGTGATAGAAGTAATAAAGGGTGAAAATGCATTACATTAGTGCCAGCTTTCAGATTTATAAAGTGGAAGAGAGCCTAAGAGCTTTTATCTCATTTTATCCAAAGTAATTTTATTATCTAAAAAAGGTTGAGGTCTTTTTTATTACCATTTTAAAGGAGAATACATTTTAAAAAATGACAATACATTCCAGGGAATATCTTACAAAATTTGTTAGCTAGCTCGTAGCTTTTTAAAATCGGCGGGTGCGATTACTTGTAAGCCTCAGACCTTATCGGTTCTGAAATACTGAAATGAAAGTTTTTAAAAAGGTTAAAAAATTAAAATCAAATCTGATATCGGATTGTGTAAGATATAAATAAATAAAATAAACAAATATGTTTTCAATATGTTTTCTACAACAGAATTTTATAAAAAATTTCGAAAAAATCACGACTAAAAACAATGTTATATTTTAAAAAAAAAAAAAAAAAACAGAATAAATCATTTCTTTTCTTCAAAAATCCAATTAAATAATATTACTTCTTATTCTTCTTTACGTACCGTTTCCGCGGACGGCCGACAGCCATTTTAACTGCAGGAAAATTTTACGCGCGATGGAGTGGAAGAAGATAAAAACCTTGCACCTCACGATTTAAGTTCGAATTTTAATAGGAATTCGAACAAGACAAAAACGGTGTAGTGGTTAAGGAGTTGGTCTTTCACTCCAGAGGCCTGGGTTCGATTCCCGGGTGAAGCGAATTACGAAAAGGTTTTTCTGGAATCCGGATTTTAATTATTGACGTTTCGTCGCGAAAAAAAAAAAATTTAAACCCGAGATATATTTTGGGTATATTTTAAGTAAGTACTGCGGTACATCCACCCAAAATGTATCTCGGGTGTATTTAAGGTACATTAAAGGTTATATCCAAGTTATATTTTAGGATATACCAAATAGTCGCAAATTTTGGATATATTTTTTTAATAACTTTGTTATATCTTGGTATATATTTTTTTTATTCCCAAATTATATTAAGGATATAATTTTTTTATACACCCGATTTTCGTGTGGGGAAGCATTGCCAAGAACGGCCATCTCGTTAAATTGTTGTTAATTTTTGTATCCCAACTTCATTTTCAGGAAAGTACGAGGACGAAACCGACCGGCAGCGTTCGGCAACGAAAAAAACAGGCTCAACAAAAAAACCGCCCGTGGCACATCTCAGCAGTACTTCTCTCATTCGTAAGTATTTTGAAAATAAGTCGCATCGTCTTTTCCTAAGCAGCATCGATGAATTTGACCATCTCGGTTCGATGGATCGTTATTAGTATGTGAATGAGTTATTACACGTGTAAAATACAAACAAGATTTCGCTTTGTGGAAATGACGATTCGATTACCTCGAGTTTTCCTTTACCAGTCTTTTGTTAACCCAAAGATTCGAGCTAGAAGACAAAAAATAAAAGGAAGGTTTATATTTTCAGCCGGTGCAGTGGACGAAGAATACTTTCTTAACGCTTTCGAAGATGTACCTACCGTGCAAATATTTTCTTCTCACGAGCTTAAAGAAATGATGAATTCTATCGCTGCCACTATTGGAAATCAAGAAGTCGACTGGGATCGAAGAGTGGAAGCGGTAAGTGTTTTTAGTATTCTAGTAACTTTTTTTCAAAGCTACTTTCCACATTTTAGTAGTTTTTTCAATCTTAGGTTTGTTCTCTATACAGTATGAGATCCTACATACATTTTCATATAAATACTTAAGTGATTTTGTTTTATACCGACTAAAGTGCTGCGTCCGTATGTAATATTCTTTCAACCTCTTAAAGAGAAAATGTTTGCATTGATTTGCTGCGAGCAATGTACACACTTACATCAAATTTTTTTATTAAATACAAATGAATCATCTTTTTTTTTTTTCAGTTTAAAAGGATCCGTTCTTTAATTATAGCAGGGGCTGCCAATTTTGATGACTTCAGCGATTTGCTAAAAAAATGTGAACTTCCTTTCGTAGAATCTCTTAAAGATCTCAGGTAGATTTTGCTTTGATTTATATTTATATTTATATTTTATTTTTGACAAATGATTTTCCTGATTTCAAACATTTTAATTTTAAAAGAATATCAAACATTAAATTGGATTCTTTAGCATTTCAAAAAACTCGTAATAAAACTTACATGGAGAAGCGGCAAATTAAATATTTTTTAGGTTCGAGCTTTATTTAAGGAAAAGGAATTGAATTAAAATGAAAATTTACGATTTCAGATCCCATGTAGTTCGAGAAACTTGCATTACTTTAGCATATTTGGCACAAACCCTCGGCATAAAATTCGGTCACGTAGCAGAGATAGTTTTCCCTAGTCTCACGGCATTGATTCAGAGCAGCGCCAAAGTAAGTAGAATATAAATATAATTTTAACTTGCTTTTATATCTTTCTTTGCTGGCATCATATAAAGCTTTGATAAATTTATTTTTTACAGGTTATAGCATCTGCCGGGTTCACTGCGATTCGGTTTATAATTCAAAATGTTCACCACCAGCGGTTGTTGCCAATTATAAATCAGAACTTATCGTCGAAATCTAAGGAAATTCGAAAAGCAATGTGCGACGTATTAGATCAGTTAATTCATACTTGGCCGCTTTCGATTCTGGATCGGAGGATCCCGTTACTTCAAGAAGCGGTAAGAAAAGGAGTTTCCGATCCCGATTTGGACGCACGAATTTCGGCCCGAAGGTAAATTACATTTCTTTAATCTCGGCAATTCCCGTGAGGCAGCAGAAAAGTAACCTTTTTCTTCTCTCGCTTTCCAAGGGCTTACTGGGCATTTAAAGGATACTTTCCCGAGCAAGCGGATGCGTTGCTCTCGACTTTGGATTATGCTTATAAAAGAAATTTATATGGTGAAGCATCGCTCTCCGGCTCGAATCAAAGTTTGAATCAAGCTTCCAACAACCGACAAACCACGAGCACGGCCAGAATGGTCCGCAACACGGGAGCTACGGCCGGTAAGTCAAACGAACGAATGATCGATCGATCAATTTCATCTTGACGAAAAGAAATTCTTTCTTTTTACTTTTTTTTTTTTTTTTTTTGTTGAAAATTTATTTTATTCCAATTTTTTTTAAATATTTTTACGCCGTCAGCTTCCGAAAAGCAGACGGAAGACCGGAACGTTTTTTAATTGGCTTCGACTCCGTTAGTGCTTAGTTTAATTTGATGTGCCGCTTTTTTTTTCGACTAGAACAGAACAGATTTTTTTTACATGTTAAATCTTTTGTCGGAATCTTTTTTCGTTTTCTGAGGCACGTGTGTTTTTACTGATTTGATTTTCGTTGATGTTGAAGGGGAAAAAAAAATCATATCGCCTGGAAATCGATCTAACAGTGCGATCGACTTACAAGCTGCACAAAGAGCCAACGCGAGAGCGCAATATGCTGCCTTAAACAGATTAAAAGCAGGCTCCGGAGCTTCTTTGCGTAAGTATCTTATGCACTATATTTATGCGTCTTACTTTCCAAGTTTTGTTTTTTCAAAAAATAATTTTAACTTTAATGCTGCAAGTTACTTCCAAAGGAAGCGATCAAACTTATCAGTCAAGTAAGAAGTTTTTCCTTTTTTTTAAATTTCTTCCGAAATTTTGAGAATCTCTAAAAACTAGGGGAAATAATTTAACCGAAGATACGGACGAGAAAAGAGACAGATCTTAATGTTGTCGTTTGTTGTAGCTCGATCTAGGAAATCGCCCGAAGCAGCGAGCGTCTTGTCTCCCGAAAGAACTAGTCGGCCACGATCGAGAGTCTCTGGCTATTCCCAGTCTCAACGTAAGGGCATTTTATAACAAAAAATTTTAAGTAATATAAAATATTCAACCGTTAGATTTTGATTCTGAGTAGATAGAAGTTAGAAGAGAAGTATTAACAAGCATGAAAATCTCTTGTTTCTCGTAAAAGCTTTATCGGGATCCTCTCGAAAGGATCTTGATAAAGTCCATCGCATATAAACGGTAAAGTATATCAAGTGTTTGAACTTTGAAATTTTTTCTTAAAACAAGGAGCTAATGTAAAAATTAGACGATAAAGTTTAATCTAATAAAAAAATTATTTTAAAAAATTAAAAATATACCTGCCAGAAACTTAGGTGGGTTTTGCCAATTTTTTATCACGGTTCTCGGCTGGCCAAGACATCTTCCAAAAATGATGTCAAGCAAACGCCTTGAAAGCACCAGTTAACAGGAATATATCGAGCTCTAACGGATTTTTCTAAGAATAATTTTTATTAACTGAAATAAAAAATTATGATTATTATTATTATTATAGTCATTTAAATCCGTTAGTTCTCGGCAATAATTTCATGTTTTGTCTGGTTTAAAAACGCGAGCAGCAACGAGTCGCTCGGCTTCTCCGTCTTCTCAACTCAGTTACCAAACGTATCACTCTCCGACTTCTCGTCCGAGGAAATTATCCGGGAGCGGGATTTCGGGAATTCCGGGACCCAGGAGCTCGGCCAATTCTCGAGAAACTTCGAGAGAAACCAGTCCGACAAGACACGGCTCTTTAATTAAATTAAGGTAACCTATCACCTTGGCTCCTCGTTAAGATTAGACCTGTTAGTTTTTCTTTTCGCTTGAAATCTTTATTCGATTCCGTCTTTTTAGGAGTAGCAGAGGAACCCCTCACTTGTCTTTCGAGAGACCGCCGGCAAGCGCTAAGCCTGTAATGACTCAAAAAATACTTCAACAAAGCAGGGAGGCAGAAAGCGCACTAGCCGATGCTTTGGTAAATATCTTTTCCCTTTGTTTTCTTGGTTTACGTCGACTCGGAAAAAACTCGAGATGCTCAATTTTTAGGAAAAAGAAATAACGACCAGTTCCGAATTTAAATCTTTTTTTCGATCCGCTTTAGACTTATATTTTATAGGATTTCCCAAAAAAAAATTTACAAAGTTCCGAGACGACTCTATGCTTTCTCGGCTTAAGAAGAATGTCACCCTTTTTTCATCTTTTAGAAATTTGACGACGGCCACTGTGAAACTGCTCGACTGATGAATTCGAGGCGAGGTTGCAAGTTGTTTGACGATCAATCCGACGATTCTGAAACTTCTAGCGTTTGTTCCGAAAGAAGTTTCGATTCCTTAAGAAGACCTTCCGACGTAAGTTGCATTTTTAATCCCAATTTTTTAGAAATAAAACTCTTGTTTCGCTCGCTTGCCAACAATTATAATGCCCTTATCGACTAGAAGATTGGTCTGTCTCGATAAAACGATATCAAACAAAAGCCCGCACAAAGTTTGAACAACAAACTAAATTTGCGTGCAAAGAAGAACTCGTTGAAGCAATGTTGTACCGGCAGGAACTTGATCCGTTCGTTTTTAAATGTACAAGTTGATTACAAACGACCAATTAAAAGATCATTTTTTTAAACTTTGCGTCCTTAAGAGTTATTTGCAGAAATACCATTAAAGGAGGTCAATAAAAATTGCTCAAAACAAGATAAATTATTTACCCGAAGAGAGGCTTCTCATCCTCCAGAAAATTCTTAGGAGACATGATAATTTGGAGGTTCATTTGTTACGAATAAAAAAATCTGTGCTGCAAGAGAAGATTTCTTTTTTCTTTAAATGCCAGCTCCTTGATGGGGATGGGCGATCATCATGGCAGCCACACGGAAATGATAAACCGAATCCTAGCTTTACCACAGGAGAAGATGCGCATGTCTAAATTCCTTTTTTTTGTTTGTTTTCATTAACTTAAAACGATTTTAGGACATAACGGAAATCATAGCGAATTGTTCGAGATCTTCTTGGAGCGAAAGAAAAGAAGGACTCGTAAGCCTGCATCAGTATCTTCAAAACGGAAATTTATTGACTCCTTTGGAATTGAAACGGGTCACAGAAATTTTCACCAAAATGTTCATGGATTCACAAACGAAGGTAAGTCATAAGAGACTTCTGCCAACATAGGATCATCATCTGAAAGTTCATTTAACTTTTACTTTTTACTTTTTACTTTTGCAGGTTTTCACATTGTTTTTAGACACGTTGAACGAGATCATCATAAAACATCAAGCCGACTTAAACGACTGGCTTTACGTGTTGCTGACCAAGTTATTGAACAAATTAGGAAGCGATGTTTTAACTTCTATAGGAAGAAAAATACAAAACACTCTTACCTTAGTCAGGTAACATTCGATCTTTGTCCACCTTAATAATATTACTAAAATTAAATTGGGATTTTTTCACGCGTTTCAGAGAAAATTTTTCGGCCGAACTACAAATGAACGAAATACTTCGTTTCATAATAGATCCTACTCAGACTCATAACAGCAAAGTTAAAGTGGCTGCTCTTACCTATCTGGCCCAATTGGCGTCCGAAATGGATCCATCAGAATTCAATCCCGGAAGTAAGTTTATTCAAGTTTCCTGCCATTTAAGTCTCCTCACTCTGCATAAACTTATTGCTCGACTTTTTAGGTGGCGGGAGCAGAGATCCGACGGCTACCGCTTTGGCCAAAATGATAAACTGGACGAAGGCCGGCGATACCAAAGGAACCGGAGAAGTTAAAAGGGCCTCGCAGGAAGCTATAATAGCTCTATTTAATTTGAACCCTTCTATTATAACTATGAAATTGGCAGAACTCAGTAAAGAACATCAGGTACAATCTTTTTCTTTTTTCATATAAGATGTCTAGCAAAAGTCGGTAAGGCGCAATAGTTTTAAAATGCTTTTACGGATCGATTCTAATTTAAGGAATTAGCGTCCAATCTAGTCCAGAATCATTTGCGCCACTTCGGGAGCACCGGTAACGGCGTCTCCGTGTCTTCTACTCCGGTCGCTGCACCCTTGAGCCCTTTGAAACCGTCTCTAACCTCTTTTAAAAACAATCATTACGAGGGAGAGGCCGTGGACTCGGACGAAATCTACAAGTAAGTAAAAATCTCTTATCGTTGGTTTCAACTTTTTCTACCTTCGATTACGACTCAAGAATATTAGTTGCCGCGTATGATTCGGGAGCTGGAATTAAATTATTTTTTAAATAAGGAGCATTCAGAACAACATAGTTCCTATAGAAAACGTTTCAAAACGTTGTAAAAATCATTTCCTTACTTGGAATGGTTGAGCTGGGTTTCTGAAAAAGTTCCAGTTGGAATAATTTTACCGTGACATCACCAATCTTATAAGCTTTACACTAAAAATAAACTTGGAAAAAGAAGCCGCTTAAAATTTTTTTTTCTTCTCATCATCCATCGATATTAAATAAGAGATTAAATATTATAGGTCGCTTAGACGCACCACAGCCGAAATCCAAAATTACAGCTTCGAATCGAAATTGGTAGAAAGAGATCGAGATACAACGTCTCAGGATTCCGGTATTAGTCAAATGTCAGCAGGAACCGGAGATAAAGTAGAAGTTTTAGAAGAAAAATTAGAAGCCTTGTCTTTGCAAGGCAATAACTCTGTAAGTATTTAAACTGTTTGATGAGCCGATGAGCGGTTTAAGAAAAACCGATCAATCTATTTTTATGTGCTTTTAGGGTCATTCGTCTTCTTTGTCTTCTCCTACTCAAAGACTAGGTGTCAGAGAATACAACGGGATGGAGAAAACTCTGACTTCAGATTCTTTAGACGAACCGGACTGTTACCAAGAAGGAAGTCCGGAGGAAGAAGCGGAGGCTTGGAAAGGCGTGCTTCAAGCTCTGAGCTCGACGGAAAACGATTCTTTGACTAGTCAACAAAAAGAAGCGTTGGCCATTTTATACAGGCTAGTCAGGCAAGGCAGCACACTCGCTCTTACGCAAAATTTTAGGTAGGACATTTTCTATTTATTTCCTTTTCTCTTCTTCAAATGCTATTTGCTTAAAATTTCCTTTTGCGTTTTCTTTTTCAGGAAATTATTTAAAATATTAGTACAGCTGCTCCCGTTTATCGATTCCAATCAGTCGAACAAAGTGATATCTGACGTGGCCGTAATAATTCAAGTTCTGAGAATAGTTACGGAAATGTTTAAAAAACCCGCGTTGACTCCCCTTTTTGCCGATTTCACGGAACTCTTGCTAATGAAGGTTATGCGGCTGTTCGAAGGAGCTCACAAGGAAAACAAAGAGGTAAAACCAATAGAATTCCCACTTGAAACCTTTTTTTTCGTAGATACCACTAACCATTTTTCTAACCGTTTTATACTCAGGTGGTTAAACATGCAGAAATATGTTGTTCGGCGATGGCGACGGTTTTACCTGTCGATACGACTTTGAAAATGTTAAACGCGTTCGCTCACACCAAAGATCACCCGGTCAATATGTATGCAGTGAAGACGATTACGAAGGTCGTTCAGCACAGAAGCAAGGAAACCATCTTGCCTCATCTGAAAACTACTATGACGGCTTTAATAGAGGTACTTCATCACCGTTTCTCATTTTTCTTGTTTTAAGGTTGCCACTCCAGTGAAAATCTGAGTTTTTTTTCAAGCTTTTAAATTCCCATCAGTCATATTATTCACATGATACATCAGATATATATCAGTGGTGAATGCAGGGGGAAAAATCCTAGCGATAAGCTTGGATCAGTGGAGCGCATACCTCATCTCTCTGATTTAGAGTCGAGAACGCTGAACGAAAACGTCTAAATTCTATATCTTGAAAATTTTTCGAATGATTTTTAGGCTTATAACAGCGAGCATTCTTCGGTACGGAAAAGTGTGGTCTTCTGTATAGTGGCACTTCACAGCGTGTTCGGGGAAGAAGAACTCTCTCCTTACTTGGATAAATTGTGTCCTAGCAAGAGGAAGCTGCTAAATTTGTACATTAAGCGGCAACAACACGGGACGTCGACTCCAGTGAACGAGACGAAAAATCCAGGTAGGTTCAATTTTTAAAATTCTTTGGTCTGTTGTCGAAATGCGACGGCCAATATAACTCTTTCTTATACTTAAATACAGGTTGTTTTCCGCAGCAGCCGCTCTTTACTGAATCCGCACTATAGACAGTTTGAAGTCGAAATCTTTTCATCTCCTATATACTTGCATACTGTCTATTCCGGCTAGGAACATCCGATTATTATTGTTTGATCTATTTAATAAAGTAAATCCATTTTTTTCGTAATATTTTTCGACTTTCCTCGTTATACGAGGAATAAGATATTATGTTGAAGAACAGGACTGTGAACATAATAAGATTTTATCAAAATCATCTCTTGCAACAACACATTGGGAACCGCTTCTACGTTACCGTTGTTTTTCGTCAAAGAACCAAACTTTTGTTTATCGGTATCGGTGTAATATTTCATGGATTGATTTCAAACCGAATCACGCTTCACTTTACTTCTTTTCACGTTCTACTGTAGAACAGACTGAATATCTAAAGAGTTTTAAAAAGCAATAAAAGCTAGACCAGGCAAATTCACATGTCTCTGAAGTAGACCTCGGTTCGATGTTGATTATTTAACTAATCCGTGGGTTTCTCTCGTTTTCCGCAGATAAAGAATCAGCGCCAAGTGAGTAATAATACTGAGACTGATAATTTATTAACTTCGCCTAATATTGAGGTATGTTTTTCAATTCGAACTTGCTTATATCTGAATATTTATTTCCGCTAAAAATTCATCTTTACCGACAGAAGAATTTATTTTAAAAAAAACTTGTGAGTCTCGCTATAGCGTGAACTCACATAAGATGGAAGGGAAACTTTGTCTTCGAAGTTGAAGTTTTTTTTTTAAGTCTAAGTAAATTTTCTTTATGTCATATAAAGAAACCAAATATTTAGTGAAAGTTTGTGAAACCCATTGAGAATTAATTAACCCTCAAAATATTATAAAATTCCACTTTCAAAGTTTTAAAATTTTTTTCCTGTATAATTTTTTTTTTCTTATACTGTATATATTTTAACAAGTAACCAAAATATAGGTCCCATATTTTGACATAATCATCAAAACGTAGATCCCACAATATTTTGACTCAATTCACGGCAAACTGCCATCATCAGAGTATGGGATCCCGCAATTTTGACCGTTTTTTAAACGAGATTCTCGGGATTTTTCCGAGTTCCAGAAGTTTGACCTTCTTTTACCAAATTTAAAAGACAATTTAAATCTGCTTCAAATAATCGTTTTTCGATATTTATGAAATTTGCCCACGATTTTTTATTTAATTTCCGGAGCAAAACTCATAAAAATCGAAAAATGAGTTTTTTAAGCAGTTCCCGTAGGAATTTTGGGATTTTGACTGCAGCATTAGACAGGAAAATTTAAACTATATTCTATAAGTCCTACAGAGTCCCGGAATTCCTGCGGGAACTCTGACATAACCATCAAAATATAGTTGCCACAATATTTTAACACGATTCACGTCAAACTGCCATCATCATAAGATGGGATCTCGCAATTATGACCGTTTTTTAAACAAGATTCTCGGAATTTTTCCGAGTCCCAGAATTTTGACCGTTTTTTCACCCAATTTAAAGGAAATTTCCATCATCAAAAAAGGGGTGACACAATTTTGACAGTTTTTAAACTCGAATTCTCGGAAACGCCCCTAAAGAAGTTTCCCTTCAAAAAAGCATGGATTTTATTATGTCTTGTCAGCCTAATCCATAAAAATAATTTTTTATTTTTTCTTTGTTTCAGATTTGCACTAGATTTTCTTCAATACCTTTTATTTATAACAATTTTTCGATATAGAAAGTGCTAACTATTGTAATTTTATTGACCAAATACTTGTAATGTAAAACATTTTAGTAAAAAATTTTATTACAAAAACTCGAAAAAAAAGACGAAGTAAAATAGGCAAAAGCTATTAAAAAAACGAACTAACTAATAAAAGTTTTAATAATAATTACAAGTGAAGATTCAGTGACAGTTGAATAGTGTGTCGTTAAGGTGCATTATATTATTTCTGTTGAATAATCAGTTAATTCATCATCATAACATCTAATTTTCAGTTTGATTTTTGGGAAACTGCACCGCTTTATATACAGTATATCAAAAATTTAAATTTTACTAATTATTAAATTTAATTTATAGTTATTTTATTTCTACTTTTTTGAAATCTTCCTCCTTCAAATAGTCAAGATGAACCGGAACCTTTATTTCAAACCAATTTGTTCTGGAGTTGTGCCGCCAACAAATATAACGATCGCTTCATACTATTAGAAAAAAATGAGTCGACAGTTTCGTTCGCGGGTATGTGCTTGGAAAATTTCGTAAATCCCTCACGAAATACGAAAGATGTTTTGTGGGAGCCGTCTACATCCGGAAATATTCTTAGTGCGATCCAACGCGACAAAACACTTTTTCCGAAATGGCTGCAATCCTGAACTATGGTAGTTGTATAAACTAAGGCTAAGCATCCGTTCACCGTTATGACGAAAACGATACGAAAGGTATAAGTGAAATTTAATTTAAAAACATCGGTCGTAAAATTCGAAACTATATTAACCATTCTATAAATTTCGTCTGCAGCATGTTATATTCAATATGAATCATACCTAAATTCAACAAAATCAAACAATCAATTTTAATCGCAAGATTCCGATTTTGAAAAACTCGAGGGCAAATCTTTTTCCAATCGAGTTTCGTTAAAAAAACCTACAATGCTTTCCCTAGGCTCCGACGACGTGGTCGTTATTGTACGATCTTCTTCTTCTTCTTCCTCTTCCTCCTCCTCCTCTTCTAGCCCTATCTTTTCGCTCTTAGTACTTGCATCTGCATTTACGCCATCATAGTCACCGTTAACATTTTCGTCTGCTTCTGCTGCATTTTCTATTTCTACTTCTTCCTCTTTTTCTTTTCCTCTACCTTCTTCGTCTTGGATTTCCTCGTCTTCTTCTTCTTCTTCTTCTTCCTCCTCTTCTTCTTCTTCTTCTTCTTCTTCTTCTTCTTCTATACCCAGGTGACTTAGACTTTTAACGAGGTCTCTTTCGATAAGTCCGGCATTGTTCGTTAACGATACGTCAAATTGTGTTTTCGATTGCGGTCGAGCCTCCGCCAAGGAGAAATCGAAACTCGTTTCGCCGTGGTCTTCGTCCTCATCGAAGCAGATTCTTGCGGAAAGATCAACATCCGCGTTGGCATCACATCTTCTCGGTTGATAATCGAATTCGGACCCGATAGAAACCGGCGTCAGTTCTCCGCTATCCCCGCCTAGCAAAAAATACCATTCATTTTTTCTTTGACAAGTCTCGTTTCTTTTAAAATTCGGAAAAGAAAAAAACTTACTTCCTATTGGATGAGCGCTCGGTCGGGGAGTAGACGGCAAATGAGGAGGCGTGCTGGTCGGCGTGCGAAATAATGGTGCTGCCGTCATTTTCTCTAAGAAGTAATCCAGCTGTTTTAAGGAAAGGGCATTGTGGAGCGTTTCCAGCGGCCGAATAGGCGGAACTCCTCCGCAACCCTCTATGGCTGCAATCAAATTAATTTTTCGTTACCAGAGAAAAACATTTGTGAAAGATGTGTAACTTTTACAAGTTTTAAAAATCAAAGAAGGTCCAAATGTATTTTATGACTTTCTCGATCAGGGATCCGTATTTCGTTAAGTTAAAAGTCTCAAATGAATAAGTGTATCCTTCCGATACCCGCGACAGCCCCACCAGAGAAATGAATACCATAACTAAATGTAAAGTATCAGGAAAATAAGCTGGTAACTATCTTTTTTGTATTTATCGGTAAAGTTTTACGAGAGATAGGTACCGTAATATCATCTAACGGTTTTGTCAACATTTGCTTAACAAGATTTACATATTTTGCCCCAATAACATCATTAAAGCATTGCTTTGGATACAATATGTAGGTAGACAATCACTTATTAAAAAAGTCATTTTCTTTTCAAGTGCTACACATCATAAAAAAATTTCAAAAAAAATCAAAAAATGATCCGCGTTCACCTTTTCCAAAATCTTGTTGCATATTTTCACAATTAAACTACTCACCGGAAACGGTAGTGTTGTCATTGATAGAGTCTCTTAGATTGGGTGCGCTCGAGCTGCCGCTGATGACGGCCGTGGAAAAAAGGCTGCTTGTGCTGCTGAGAACTTTACTTTTAGTCCTGTCACCCTGGCCGAACAGGATTCCGGTGGGTCCGACCGATATCCCGTACAATTTGAAGTAGGTCAAGTTTTGCTTCAGATTCTGATGGCCCGCCACGCTGTGCCTGTGACGCCTGGGCGGTTCTGCACGTACGACAGGTTCCGGTTTTTTATATTGGTGGTTCGGATTTATGTCGTTCGGTGAAAGCGGCGGGGAGGAGGGTGAGTAAACAAAAGACGGCTCTTTTCCCTCTCCGAGACGGGTTTCGTTTTCCGATCCCGATCGACGCGAGCTTTCTTTTTTCGCTTTTGGCAAGCGGCCCGTCCGCGTCTCGTTTTCCGCTCCGGAACGTCCGTTGTCTGCCGTCCTCGCGTTCGACACGTTTTTTTTACCGTCCAAAATTTTAAGTCCTTTGTCGGGGTAAGGGTCTTCTTCGATTTTTTCGAAAAGCTCAGACTGATCAACGACGGCATCGCTCGCGAAGATTTTTGAGACGGCAGCGCTGGAAATTTTTATCCCCGAACGCTCGGGAAATTCGAATCTCGACCAGTTCTCGTCGCCGGTATCGAAGGGACGAGAACGAGAGGACAAAACTTCGTCTGCGGCTTTCGAAGGTCTTTTGGTCTTTTCCGGGCCCGCGAAATTTTCCGATCCCTTCGATTTGGGGCAGGACTCGCGGTCTTCCCGTTTTCCTTTATCCGAAAATTCTTCTTGTCCATTTTTGCCCAGGCTTTTCGTTTTGAGTGCGATGATATTTGAAAATGTGACTTCGGGAAATGTGAAACTTTTTTCACTATTTTCGGGGGATATCTGTAGATACTTTAAAGAAGGAGAACCCGGCAGGACGTCGTTGGTAGATTCTAAATAGAGCGGCACGGTTTTAGGGACCACGACCGGAATTGAACGACTCTGATCGGAATCTTTTTTTTCTTTTTCAACGATCCGAGATCCTTTGTCGAAAAACTCTTCTCGTGCCTTTTTAAGCGATATTTCCGATAAAGAATCGTCGGTGAATTTGTAAAAGTCGCTGCCGACAGCCCGGATCGGAAAACGGTCGTCGTCTTCTGGAAAGGGCGGTTTTCCCGGCGAGGCCTTCTCATCCCTGGGAGAGACTTCGCCGGAGAACTCTTCGGGTTTTTGCAAATGTTAAGCAGCCGAGTAAAAATTAACAACAGTGAGCACAGAGCAATTTGTTAGAAAGGAAAAGAAAAAGGATAATGCGAAAAGAAAAAGAAATTATAAACTATACTAAAGATAATTTTAACCGTATCCAATAATTGAAAAGAAGAAAAAATAAAGAAGAATAATTAACAAGGAAAGATCGTTCGCAAGAAGAAAGGTGATGAAATCTCTGAACTCTAAAAAGCCTTTTATCATTTTCGATGTTCGACATTACAAAATTACAAAACAAAAAAATTAATTTTTATAACAACATACACTGGTTTCCGTCCTGTATGGTTTTTCAAAAAAAAATTTCTTCCCCCTAAAAAAAACCTAGTTTCAACGGATGTTGATTAAGTTTCATTTTTGTATATACGGCCACCTAGAGCAATATATGTGTCTACCTATATGAAAGAGTATACTGTATATGTTACTCTTTTTAGGGGGAACTTACAACGAAAGATAATTTCCTTTATAAATGCTAAGAATGAATGATTCTAACTTGAAATAAGCTAAAAGACAGCAGAAACTTGACTCGATCAAACTTTGTACGGAATAAAATTTTCAAATTTTTACAATTCCACCAAACTTTGCGGAACCTTGCGACCGAAACTTGAGGGGAAAAAGAAGTAATAATAAGAGTGTTCGTGATGAAGAAGAGATTCAAGCGTGCTACTATAAGCGTAATCACGCCAAGAAGACCGTTACCGGATGAAAAGCTATCGTGCCCCACGAAAAAAATAGTTTTTACTGGCAAGTTCTGGCTCTAACTGTAAGCTTATTTTCTGCATGAATTCTACGACGCGATTTTCCGTGCTTTTAAATTTAGAAATACGCTCAAACTCTTGCACAATAATCCATTTGAATCTCAGCCTTCTTAAAATTATTATAATGTCTATTCCGGCCTTTCCTCGCACGAACGACAAAAAAGGGTGTATTACATAAATTGCGTCCTCTAGAGAACAAATATCTTGTTCTAATTAAAGACTACACAAAAAAATGATAATTGCCACTATTTCTATTTAAGTCTTAAATAATGTAAAAAAAAAAAAAACAATTAGACGATTATCATTCTTCTCCTGCAGTCTGTTCGTCAATATTTTTCCGATTAGCATACGTCAGTTGCACCCATAGTCGACTTTTAAAGTATATTTACTATCGAAAGTAAAAAATGTTATCATTATGATACAGTGCAGACTGTAAACGGCTTAGCTTAAGCTTCGACAATTCAACGGACCGCGGGTGCAACAGGAGCATGCATCCCCCTGCCTATCATCATTCCGAATAGAGAGTAATAAAGTAAGCAAAAACTTACCATTTTTGTTAACTTCGTCCAAGCTAGGATACTTAAGTCCTTTGGCTGCAAGAAAAAAAGAATAAAATAAATGAGGACTTTAATTAAGGCTTTGCGCTTTAACGGTTATTATTTTAATGTGAAGGATAGATGAGCGATTTAGGTCGATTTAAGCAGCCTATTCCTTAACGTTCCGATCGGTCGAGCTAAAATGGATTCCTCTTTAGCCGACTTTTATTGGAGCATTGTGAGTGGTAAGAAAACTTTTCCACCCTTCTAGGTTCCCCTCGTACTTGATATATGATTTTTTCCTTAAAAAATTCAAGTTTTTTTATTTCAGAATACACTTGCATCAGAATTACTTTTCTATTTCATGGAAAAATATCACTTATTTTAGGCTACTAAAGATTTCACATTTTTCATTTCGTGATTTGAGAAACGTGTAATTCCAATGATGAGGTATCTAGTGATCTCATGTTCGGATGTTTTATAATTATGATTCTTGCTTACCTTTTTCAATGTTCTCCGGTTCTTTCGGATGTTCGAAACTTCTCGACCTCGGTTCGCTATCTTGCAGGCATCTGTTAAGTCGGGCAGTCAAGTCTTTTGCCAAGTCGTTGGGCTTCGTTTCGTTGCATGTTTGCACTGCTGTAAAATAAATGTAAATTAAATACAGTATAATTTTCATTCCTGAGATCGAAACTCAATATTTAAGCAAAAACTGTTGACGACGAAAACCAGTGATGGTTAATTTCGATCGATGAACATATTTAAACATTAAAAAATTATACTTACTGTTCGGCTTTGAAACTTTGACGGTTTCCTTTTTCAAATTTTCGAGATCGGTTCTCTCTTTGTTTGACCCTAGATGACGAGTGCGATCCGCGTCATCTGATTTTTCTTTCGGGGGCGTAGACGCTTCCGGCTCGGTTTTCTTACTTGCCAAACTCGTTAAGTTGCTACAACTGTTGGACTCAGAAATCGTGAGATCTTCCGTGCTGTGCTCGATACTCTGCCGACAACGTTTATTCGCGTTAAACGAAAAGAGGGTTTGAAATAAATCAAGCCGAGACGTTTAAAAGAAAACGGTCTTACGGGGCTGAGAGAAGCCGTGTTGCTTTCGTTCCTGCTATGAGGCCTGAACCCCGGGCCCGGAGGCAAATTTTTCTGAACGCAACAGTTGACTCCCGGAGAAAAATGAAGTTCCACGTGGAACCTTTCTTCGGACGTAGGATCTTTTGTCGGATCTTCGTAAAGCATGATGACGATCTGAGACATGTAATTCAGCTCCGACACCATGGAAACGTATTCCATTGCCCGTTTCCATTGCTCGTCCTTTTTTACCTAAAATTCCGAAAATTTCCCATTATGAACAACAGCTTTCCAATACGTATTAAAATTTCAAATTTAAAAAAAAATAATTAAATTAAATACAGCGCCAGGGAAATACTGAACAAGACAACAAAAAAAAGGAGGGAGAAAAAAGTAGAGATCTAGTTAAAAATTTTCGAACGAGGATTACAACTGGCCGGGACGTTAGGAATAGGTCAAAAGGGCTTCAGGAAAAAATAACTTACGTCTAATAGCTCTCCGAAACGAAAGACCGTAAGCAAACTGTGGACGTGGCTTTCGCTTGTAAAGTATAATCGGGTGCGAACGTGGCGGCCGGGACTCGAAACTCCGTGACTATACTGAGGATTCAACCGATTTACGGATTCTTCCCCGCTTTCCTCGATGTTTCTTTGCAAGTCCGCTCGAATTTTTTTCAACAAAGGAGTGCAGATTCCTTGGCCGATGGCTAATTTTTCTTGAACCGTCAAACCGTACTCCTGAAACAGAGATAAAAACCTCAAAAAGATGTGCAAGTGTTTTGTGCAAAGATTTACAAAAATTACCTGAGGAATAACGATATCGGCCAAGTATTTGGCGTAGGTATAAAGTTCTTCGGCTTGTTCGAACTGAAGGGTATGTTGATTGTGTTGTAAATCGTACTTTATGCAGTCGTAAATGTCGGGAATTTTAGATATATCAAAAGTTTTGTTTTTGGTACAAAAATCTTTATCGATTTTCCCCCATCGCCGGCCCATGAGCTCCCAGGTTTCTCCGTGGTATAAAATTGCATCTACCGACCGCAAAAGATTAATTTTTAAAAAAATTAATTTTTTTCTCCGACTCGGACGATTTAATTTCTCGAAGGTTAAAAATTACCTTTAGTTTTCGGGTCGTCTTTTTTATTTCTCACGATGGCCATTAATTTCTGAATCAACTCTTGGACTCTTTCGCAGCATTTAACCGGATTTTTTACAAAATCCATCGCTAGAGATATGCTGATAGCGTTGCAAGGGTTTATATTTTCTTTATCGGTGCTGGTGAAATCTCTGTCCTGCTGCATGAGCTCGTGCAATCGAGATTTGGCCCTCGATACAGAAAAATATTAGGACTCAATAAAGCTACCGAAATGGTGAAAAGGAGGACGTTACGTTTTCCAGATTTATAATCCTTGGATCGACTTACATGATTTGATATTTAGAGGAATCGCAGTCGTTATCCAACAAACCATTGGTATTAGCACTTTTGACCATTTGTACTAATATCGGAGTGAGTTCTCCCTCTAGTGCCAACAGTCCTTTCGCGAAGGCCGCCGCCGTCATTTGCACTCTTCCTTCGTCCGAAGCATAAATCTTTAGGTCGTGCCGATACGTCGAATGCAATCGAAGAAGCCCGAGACCCTGCGTTCCAGCATATTCGCCTGAAGAAAACCTCGACAGCATTATTTACACGGCAACCAACAAATTAAATCTTCTAGTCGGCGGTATCAAATCAAGTTCAGATTCTTTCAATTTTATATTCGTAAAACTCTCAAATATTCAAGATCGAACAAGGCAAACAAAAGGATATCATGCTCAAGAAAGAATGCAAATAAATAAATAAACATGCATGCCGTAAAGGCAAAAACATTTATCTATCTGTTTGAGAGTGGCCGGAGAAGAAGAAAACCAAAACGGAGAAAATAATTTTGATAAAAACGGCAAGTCAGAACCGTCGTCGTGGAACAAATCAAACTAAAACGAGAGACAAAGAGAAAAATTCGTGCGGCACGTAAAGTTTCCGAAAGAAAATCCTGTCCGGTAGCTAAAAATGCAAGGAAGCGTAATACATCAAATGCTACGAACCATTATGAATATGTCTACCTTGGCCCCCTGGGTACATACAACGGAAGATGCGGCCCAGCTCTTCTGCTTGAATCCGCCCGGCAGGAGTTAATTCTCCTCCCCACTTCAAAATTAAAACCAACGAGGGTTCCTTGGGAGCATCTAAAATAAATCAAACAAGTTTCTTCTTTTCATTTTTCCTTTTTCGTCAAATTTTTAGCAAGAATAAAGCAATTCTTAGCTAGAACTGGATATTTAAAAAAAAAAAAAAAGGATTACCATCGTCGCTTGAGGATCCTCTCGGTCTGCCTCTAGGCTGATACTTCATTTGTACTTTTCGGTTTATCCCAGAAAAATGACCGTACATTTCCAAGACGCTTTTCAGTTGCTCCAGTTTTCCTTGTTTCTCTTCTATTTCGGGATCGGCAATGGAATGTTGAATTTCGGACAGCAAAGCCCTTAAATAACACGGGTTCACTTTTAATTCTGTCGCAAGAAACATGTTAACTTTTTGCTAAATATGAGCACCTCCCGTCGTAACGTCTCTCGAAATATTTATTCGAGTCAGAACTCGGTGATTTTTAAATGCATGGGATCAAATAACTTTGAGAGTCGCTCGATTTCGACAAAACAGAATCCGTTTAAATTATCTATGTATTACTTGCCTCGCTATGTCTAATATTTCTTGAAGTTGTTTAGGCCTTTTTAATTTTACGTGCCCCGTTTTGTAACCGTTATATTTTTCGAATATTTCGAAAAACTTTGGATGACGAACTTCGACTTTCATTTTTTGTTTCGGAGTTCTATCCCCGTGACGAATTACCGCCACTACGCATCTTAATTCCATCCTAAAATTAAAATAAACATATCGATCCCGACCAAAAAATTTACGTATTTACACTGGTTTTGACAAGGAATATCTTTTTTGGGGATTATGTTGTTTATTATTTTCTGCACTTACATTTTTCCAAAAGTGGTAGGCACAATGGGAGGATCGTCCAACTGGAAAGGTACGGACCACGGAATATCAAGAGTCGGCGCTAATTCTCGTAAAATCATGTTTCCTAAAATTTTAGCACAGTCATCATAATATTTGTTCGAGTTTTTCACAAAACTGAAACCGTTAACATCACAGACAAATGATTTCCCGTTTGCTCTAAAATTAAATAAAAAAGTTATTCGAAAGTTAACTCTTTTTTTTTTTTATTTAACGAAATTGCTCGTACCTCAGCAAATCGAAACCGCAGACGGTTTGTTTAAAAGCTAAACAAACTTTTCTTGAAATAAGTTTTTCGGCATTGCTTAATATTACGGGATAGCGAATTTCTTTCCCTTCGGAATCTCTCTCCACTTTCCCGTCCAAAGCCGGAGATTTTCTTGCTTCCGCATGAGCGTAATCCGGCCCGACGGTATAAACTTTTACGTCCGTGCCTGTTTAAAAAAAAGGGATCGATAAGATTGATGATTCAGCATTTTTACCCTTCTTTTTTTAATTTAGCATACATATCTAATTTACTCGACTTACCATCGGTGGGCATAAAGTCTTCGTAAATAAAACTTCCGGTTTTCCTAACTCTCGACTCGGGCGAATAAACACTGCTGCGGCTTCCGATCTAAAAAACCGAATCCCAAAAATTAACAACTTCTTTTTGTCCTTTTACTCCTTAAAAGTTATGAAAATGCCACTGACAAGGGCCGAACAAGACTTCCGTTTTTAAAAGTACAATATTCTTTAAAGAATCAAGGAATACCTTTCTGAAGAGCCGCTGGCTTCCGCCCCCGGCTGAAGTCGGATAATAAATATATATGTTATGATCTTCGGCAGATACGGGTTTCTCGACAAACGGTTTATTAAAAATCACCCCGTTGACTTCCACGTGATCCTCCGATTCAACGAGTTCATCTTCTGCGAGCAATTACAAAAATTAAGTTAACACTTGACGTTAAAAAAGAATTAATAAATATTAAGAGAAATAAGTTAAGAAGGATAACTATCAATTTGGAGCTCTTAACGAAAGAGACTTACGTTTCGAGGTCGGGGAATCCCGGTCGAGGACCGCGTACCTCGGGATTTCGATCCCCTCGTTTTGCAATAAAGCGTAAACTTTTCGCCGATCTTGAATGTCGTATTGCATTTCCAAATTGTTAATAATGAAAGGATTTCTTAAATTAGCATATTGTATAGCTTTGTCTAAAGGGAACCCCTTGCTGTGAAAGGATATAAGGCAATCGCAAAGGGGCCATTCTTCTACAGGTTTCTAAAATTTAAAAATTAAATTAAAACAATTTAATTAACAAGAAAAAAAACACCAACGCATGATTCTCATTACTTTTTCAAGGAGCAAAACAATGTTTTACTGTTACTTACTTTGAGTATGGTTTCTTCCGGGAAAACCAACATTTTTAAATATTCAAATTCTTCTAATCTTGTGAGTATCTCTTTCATGGGTTTGCTTTGAGATTTTTTCCCCATGGCACATATCCCGACGACCACTTGTTTTTCTTCTTCGCTGCCCACTTCATCGTCCGACAATTCGCCCTAAAAAACGTTACAGAACCCCATTCAAAAAAAGTTCAACTTGGGTTTTTATGGGATTTCGTGTATTCAAAACTTTTGGCGGGTAAAATTTTTAAAAAGTTTCAAAAGGGTCCAGCTAATTTTTTTCGATTCCGAGAAAACTCTAACTGAAACTGTTAATCACGAAACATACAAAATTAATAGTTTATTTAAAAAGTGTATCGGTATTTCCGTTAGTCTTGAAAAAAATGTGAACTGGCAAGGAGAAAATACGAGTGCGACGAAAAAGTTTGAAAAACAAAAATGGGCTACAAAAGATAAAAAAAAACCCTAAGCCTTTAACAAGCAGCTTAACCTACAAGTTAAACATGAATGAGCTTTAAATTACAATTTATTTCCTTTTCGATAGATTGAATTAATATAGTTTCTCTTATTAAATTTTCTTGCCTTTTGCAAATGAGATCTTGATACTGTCGATTCTTATTATTTACAAAATTCGTAAAGGAAAATAACATAACTCACGGAAATGTGTTGAAGTTGAGAATCCAGTTCTAAGCCGATGTAAAAGGCAGGACGCGAACGCTTAAGGCCTTGATAACCATGTTCGAGCTCTGTGTAAGACATTGCAAATTAGAATTTAGTTTTTTTCCCCTTTCCAAGTTCAACATCCCTGCAATCATGCCTAAGATTGCTTTCTGTAAAAAAAAAAAAAAGGCAGGTCCTTAATTAAGTTACACTTTAATTTTTTTTTTTTCCTTTCAAGGATTCAGAAACAAAAAACTGATGCTTAGACTAATTAATTTTATTTCAAACTTTCATTTTGTTTCTAAAAACGTCAAGAGTAAAATATTTAAATATCTGCAGCAAGGCTTAATTCCAGACTCTTATAAAAAAATTAACAAAATTTGAAAGTGATCCAAGTTGAGTCAGCAATGTAATTGATGCATAACATGTAAATTTTATTAATCATATGATAAAAAAAATTTTGAAATTTTTCATGCATTTTCTTTAATGTTACAAATTTTGGAGATCATTTTGGGATTACAATTCATAGACTGTAAGGCTATACTGCTTTCATAGAATACAAAAGAACAAGATTTTTAAAATCAGATAGCTTTGCTTTTACTGAAGAATACTATGGCTTTGGAGGAAGATGAAGTACTTTTAATTTTTCATCTGGCTACATATCATAAAAGATGTAAGAGCTCATGAATCCAGGATTAATTTCAATCTTTGCTAAATTTTTCCCGATTTCGGCTGCGATCTAACCCTCCATCCCCCCACTTTCTTCAATGAACGTTTATATCTAATTTTGTTTTTTTAACAGCCATTTACGGCTAATCCCACCAACAAATAAGTTTGAAAAATAATCGAGTTTATTCTTTAGTAAGAAAGAGATTAACCTTATTTATGCAACAGAATAATTTGTAAAGGTTTAAACTTATACTAAAATACAATCGCAATCGTTCTTTATATACTTTTTTTAAAATTACAGCTATGATTTGCACGTACCTCACTTGCTGTTCAAATATTACTTCTTTTTTTAAAGTAAACTGAACAAATAAAATAAATAAAAAGTTAATATAAGAATAAAATTCTCAAAACTTTGGTCTAGCCATCACTCACAATCACCACTATCATATCTATCACCTCACATCCATCTCATATCAGCTGTTGCAAATGAAAAGACAGACCAAGACCATGACCATAGAGCATAAGGCTTACTACAGACGTGTTCGAACAGGAGAGTCTATGGTCAAGAGAGACTAGATGGAAGAGGAAGAGAGGCGACAGGACAGATCAGGACGCCTGCTTATTGGCTGTCAGAGTCAAATGGGTTGCGCTTATGTATAAGATAGTGGAACCAAGTCTCGCCTATGTATAAGGACTTCCCATTGAATCTTATGGAAGTGGAACCAAGATGGCCGGATTTGTCGCCTCTCTTCCATCTAGTCTCTCTAGGAGAGTCATGCGAACTCTATTCCTGGACCCCGATTCTAACTTCATCGTTCTAACGAGAATTCTAGAGAGCCTGTAACCAATGATTACAGGCTCTCTAGAGATTTCGATTCGTTACGCTAAATGTTTTGCTTATGGACACTGCCTACAAGATTATACGAATCTGTAAGTTAGAATCGGTCTGGAGAGATCTTGTTCGAACACGGCTACATACAGGATCCGTTCGTCCATTCACAGGAAAAATTTTGTTAGAAAATTAAACTTTAACTTTTTAAAAACAATTACTTTAATCTCTCTGATTTTTTAAAAGAACTATGGTAATTATCTCAAAAAACATAACACCTCTTTTTTGAAGGCGTAAAAAGATTATAGTTTAGCAAAAGTGAAGGGGAGTTTTCCGCACAGCTCAGTGCTCGGTGTAACGTTTTTAACGAGGGGTCTTATTTCTTGGAACTTGGGATTGTTTTTGTCTTCTAAAAGTTTAAAAATTACTGTTTCTGTAGTGCTCACAAAACATCCAATTTGTTTCATTCTCTGAAATCAAAACAAAATTAAATTATGAAAAATGAAGATAGCAACAGTGTGTAGCCTTTAATAAGAAAGCATATTAAAGCTGCATTCCTGGATGAATAATTTTTTCTTTTTGGATGAGTAGCCCATACTTTTAAAGTTGCACTATCCAATGATAAAGGAAATTTCCTATTTAATAAAAACTGCATTGATTTTTTTTCCTCTTATAAAACTAATTTTTGGTCTTATATTACGAAATTCATGGCATATAGGCTTTCTGCTTCATAAAATGATAGAAAGAAATGCTATGAAAAACACAAGTACTGAAAATGTAAAACTTTGGAAAAATAAAATTATTTTTCTCACTCAACTGTGAAAGCATGGCTACAATATTTTCTGCTAGTTTCATTTAATTAAGTAGTTACTTGCTTGACAAAAATTAAAACGTCAAACTTACTTCCAGTGCCAAAAGTCTGTCTTCAATACTCCGAGATGTGCAGGCATCTGCAATAACATGGATGTTCAGCCCTTTTGCTCGAAGGGTGATAGCAGTCTGTTCTATACATGCATGAGTTTCAATCCCAAACAAAACGGCACAGGTTAAATCTGTTATTTTATCTATCTCTTTTAAAACTTCCGGAATGCACATGCTAAATTGAGTTTTGGGATACGTTCCAACAGCATGCT
This sequence comes from Liposcelis brunnea, assembly GCA_023512825.1. NCBI lineage: Eukaryota > Metazoa > Arthropoda > Insecta > Psocodea > Liposcelididae > Liposcelis > Liposcelis brunnea. The sequence continues at coordinate 15,627,058 of CM042068.1, read as the reverse complement.
CTTTATCAATTTCTGAAACAGTTTTTCCTAAAGATGAAGGGTTCTGTTCAGTTACTATTAACGGTATTCCCATAATTTTTGACACTTTAACCTGAAATGAAAGCAAACAATATCTTATGATACAATGTAATAAAAAAATTAACATTTTGTTTTTCAGAAGAATTATGGTGGATTCAATTTACTATGTGAACAATTATAATGTATATAGTTGAAGGGGTGAAACAGTAGTAAGGGCTTACGTTATGTTGCTACCCACAAGCTAAGTATTTATTTATTTATTTATAGCAACACAATGAAAGCTATTACAACCTGAGACTGCCCTCATGGCCTTAATCAATATTAAAAAATTACGTTTGAACTGCACTTACCAGTCTAGAAGCATTAAATACGATTTCATCGAAATACGATAAAGCAGGCCTAAATTTTTCTTGTAAGTCACACAACAAGAAAACAGTTTGTCTTCTTGGCAAAAACCCATATTTTATCAAACTCTGCAACATATTAAAATACGTTTCAGCTTCAGAGCTACTAAGTTTATTATTAAGATTCCACTCAAGATTCTGATACGTCGTACATTTTACTCTTATCTAGTAAAATAAAACTTCGCTTACGTTAAGTTGGTTTCAATAATTGTAAAGTCCACTATAGAATTAAAGCTGTTAATTAGGAAATTACAAAGATTACAAAGATAAAAGGTAATAAAGATAAACGTAAACGACAAGTAACAAATAAACAGAGTCTTCAATTTCTTGAGAGTGCACTACTCGCACTCGCACTACTGCACATCCCTTCCCGGGTGTCTATGTTTTGAGAGCGCAGTCGCAGTTTATTCGTTTTCAACCATGCTTGTCGAAGTCGTATGTCGTAATGTCGAACTTGTTTCTTATACCATGTCACAATTTTTAGGCCAATCTTATACTAAAACGGTAGTCGATGAATAATTCTATTATCAAGGTCGAGAGAGACCACTCGATCCTAATCAAAACTCTTCCCCCGCATTTCCCGATTAATGAGGCGAAGCAACAATATTAGTGGATTCGGGAAAATTAAAGGAGTTATGTTTTGCGGGCTGGATTTTGTTTATGTACAGTTTTAATTTAAATTACTGATTACATGTAAAAGAATTTTCGTTTGATTCAATTAAAAAAATGGCTAGATTAACAGAAGAAATGGTAGCGGCAAGGACTCGAGCCTCGGATCTTTCGACTATCAAAAAACTCAATTGCTGGCAAGTAATATTTGTTTCTCTGTTAAAACCTGATTTATCTTTACCTCTTGTTCATGTTACTACTTTCAGCTGTCAATAATGCTCATTTAATGCATTATGCACTAGTTAAAAATTAATAATTGTCCCAACAAATTGTTAATACAATCTTCTCAAAAAGTGAATATCAGCTTTTGGGCAAAATTAGTTCTGTCAAATAAATCCACAAAACTTTTCTGTTTTACACAATATATAAATAAGATATTTTCTATTGAAAAAGAAGGGGGACTTGTCAAATCAATTTTTTTACTTTTTAGGGGAGCTGAGCTGCAAGACATAAGTCTTCTTCGAAGACTTAGTAATGTAGAGGTTTTGTCTTTAAGGTGGGTTTCATGTTCAGTTTGGTTTGACTTTTTAATGAAACAATAATTATCACATTTACAACTTTACAAACTTACTTCTTCTCTTCAGTGTTAATAATATTGAAGTTCTACTTCTTTTTCAGTGTTAACAAAATTTCAACTTTAGTTGATATTCAGCATTGCAAAAATTTGAGAGAACTCTACGTACGCAAGAACAACATTAAAAATCTTAATGAGATTTGCTATTTGAAAAATTTGCCACATCTTAAGGCTTTATGGCTGGGAGAAAACCCTTGTTGTGCTTTGGATTCTACGTTAGTGACTTGTGTGCAATATGAAAACTGAAAAATTGTCCATTTCTTTTTCTTGATAAAATGATCCTTGTTTTAGGTATCGTATGACAGTAATAAGAAATTTACCTTTGTTAGAAAAGTTGGACGATGTCAAGATAGAACCTGAAGAGCGCCAAGACGCCTCGAAGAAAGGAAAGATTTTAGTACACCCTGAAGATTCGGAGGCGGGACACAACGCCTTGTCTAGCCCTTCTCAGAGTCCTACGAGAGTAGTCGTAAGTTAAAAATTGTTTTTGTTCTAAATAAAAACTTTTAAATGATTCTTTTGTTTTTTTTAGAAATCTCCTCCTGTTGTCGCGCGGTTATCAGACCACACTCAAGAAAATTTTGGGAATCGAAAAAAAATTTACGACGATAACCAATGCGAAAATTACGTGACTTTCGTGCCCGATTATAAATATGCCGAGGAGAATGATCCCGGTCATTATCAGCAGTCTCATCGGACAAGCGACACCTTTTGCGATGTGAGTACAAATATTCCAATCCTGCAGAATAATGCATTTTTTTCATTTTTAAGATTATGAACAGGTATGCAAGTAAAATTCAAAACACTATTTTTAATATGTTTTTACAAGATTACTTACGGCAACCAAAATAATGAATGTGATATCTTCAAACAAAAATATGTTAAATCATAAAATCGAGAGACTGTTTTCCTAAAAAAATTTTTTATAAAAAATCGTTTTAAAATCTTATTTCTCCCGGAGAGTAAATTTTCATTTTCCAAAAAACAGTGCTCATGTATTCTCTTCTCAATTATTAAGTAGGGTTACTATCATTACTTCCTACATAAATTTGTTTAAACAAGGCAATAGAATCAACTTATAATAGTTAAAAACTTCATTTAACGCTTCTAATAAAAAAATAATCAAATGAACTTCATACCAATTTCGAATCGCCCATTTTTTTTAAAATTACATTTTTTATGGAAAATAGTTTGCCGAGATTAGTCATGTATAAGCTATGTTAAATTTTTTTTTTAATTAGTTGAAAACTTATTTATTATCACACACAAGAGGGATTTTTTCATCTAAATTTTGGGCGAAATGCGAATTTTAATATTTTTGTTTAGACGGTAATAATTAATTAATATTAATTGTATTCAGATTAGGCTTAACAAACATTGCTTGCCTTATAGCAAACATCTCATGATAACGGAATTAACAAAACTAACACCTTTTCTGGTAAATTTTCGAACGTTGAACGCTCTTCTGCATCGAATGTACACCCTCAGAGCTCCAAGGAAATTTCCTACCAGCCTAGCTCGTCCGATAGGACCATCGATCAAGAAGAGGAAGGTATAGCCAATCGCGGAGAGGTGGGTTTGTCGATAATTGTCATAAGTCCTGAAGTCAAATTCTGAAACTTAACTCCATTTAGCGAATAGGCCATAGCACCTAAAAATTACACGGTTTATTTCTATCGCCTAACCGATTGCTATTCTGTTCCAAAGGATGAGTACTGCAGCTGCCCGAATCATTTTGTGGATCGCTCCGGACCTATTAATTCGTCTGCTTGCGAAGCTAACGATATTCGAAGGGGTTCAGGCGATCCAGGAAGCCCTCAGAAAAGAGTTAGTACTTTTTTCTCTTTTTTATTTTCATTTTCCTTTTATCTTTAGAAGGAAAAAGAAAACCAAAAAATAATGATGCTTTTCTCTTTTTTTTTTTGCAGAATGTTGAAGATGAAGTTTATTCGCGATACCAGTGCGAAAAAAGTTATTCGACACAAAGCGACTGCGATTATCAGAGGCCGGAAGAAGAAATGAGAATTTCTCAAACATCTTTTTACTTGCCTCGAAAACCCGTAACCAGGGTAAGAACGTCATTCATTTATTTATTTTATAGCCTTTTGTCGGAGTGCGGAAAACGTTGACGCTAGTAGCCATTTTTCGTAGTATTATTTGTTTTAAAAGAAATATCATGCAGAAATAGAAACAGGTATCGTCCCATTAAATCAAATCTAGTTCGAGATTAGTTTTCTTTTTTTATAGAATTCCAACTTGCTGTCTGCTGTTTTGTGCTTGATCAAAGAATTGGATTATCAAAGTTTGGAAGTTGTCGGGATCGCTGTCAAATGTCGGATGGACGAATTCGAGGACTGACCGCGGAACTTGTCGGAAGCTTGTATCGGAGAAAAATGATTTTGTAAAATTTTTCCACACTAACCCTCATCGTTCAAGTTAGTTCGAGGCGGAAGCGTCTAACTGAGTGCGGCTTTCCAAATTTAAAAAAAAAAAAATTTCGGGACTTGTGCAAGAGTCTCATGCGACGATTCAACATAGATAAAAAATGTTCGAGCGATAAGGAGAGCTTTTGACAGCCCCGTAGACTTAAAATTGTAGCACTCGTCGGCCGCTTTCGTAGATCGAAATAAAGTAATCGAACCTTATAGGGTCGTCAAGACTAATCTTTCATTAAAAGCACTTATTATATTTCTTGACTAACGATTAACTGTTGGGAAAATCGATTTAAGTTAACGAAAAATGATAAAGTAAAAAAATGGTGCTAGTTTTCATTATCTTTGAATGGGGAAAAAACCGAAATGCCAACCGGATTAGTTTTCAAAAATAAGTTTTCTCTTTGAAATTTAAATGAGGTAAACATAAAACACTAATTTTTTACTAAAATAAGCTTAACATGGCTGGAAAAGCAAAACGAGAGTGTTTTATTTTTACCGGCTTTGTTTAAAGGTCCTCAAGAGAAGCCTTAAAGGCGGTATGTGAAAAGTTTTTTTTCTATAAAAATCTAATCTAATGCATGTGACCGGATTTGATTGGAAAATATCCTTATCACATTAAATGAAATATTTTCAATCAAAAATATCGATTGCAGCGACTGTTTGAATCTCATTGAAATTCTCAATAAATTTTGTATTTTTATCGGGGAGCCCTCATAAAATTTATGTCCATTATTATCATGATTAACGCTCATTCGCTTAGGTCAGACCGTGCCAATATTCGTTATTTTTTATAATAATACGAGTGCTTTTTCGGAAAACATCGGCTTATCTTTCGCTAAGCAGTAGCTGAAAAATATTTATACAGTATATGGCGGTACCGGTATCGCTCTTTTTCAAGGGTTTCTTATGTAGAGTCCGTCCTTATTATGTTTCCGCATGCGATGTGCGCTAGAATTTATAAACCAGAAAAAATTTGGAATCTCCAAATTTGGTTCCTCTTTTCGTGGCCGACCCCAAGCTTTGTCTTGCCCAAAACTGCAATTAATTCCAATTGCGAGCTTTATCAAATAATTTATATCAGTCTAACAAACTAAGTCTGTTACCAAAAATGATTCACCTTGTTAAGTGTATTTAGCGAAATTTAGATGTGCAAAACTGTTTACGAATCAATTTAACCAATGATTGAATTTATATAAAAAGAGGGAATAAAAAAGTATTGTTTACCTAATTTTGTTAATGCATGTATTATTCGCTAACATCACTTAACGCAGTGAATAGATATTTTTGAGATAGTATTTTTTATACCGTTAAAATGACCGTTAAAGAAATTTTTTAAAAGAATCAATAAAGTAGCAGATTTGATTACAAAGCAGTGCGATGACGACCACTTATGTTCTTTAAAATTTTTCCTTGCTTACTTCCTACATTGCCGAATTAATACGTACGTATAGATCTGGTGCTCTTTATCATAGAGACAGAAAGCTATATTTCCCTTATCAAGGATGATACATTTTGTGCTTAGTGAGTCTGAAGTAATTATTTTTGTACGATTGATTTATTCCACTTTCACTTCCTTTTAAAGGCGCTTCCTTTATGGTCGCGGTACAAGGATAAAATTTTAAATTTTTTGTAATAAAAAACCTCTAAAAAAATTGATTATTCGAGCTGTTAATTACCTGTTTCTAAAATGAATTTTTCTTTAAAAGTTATAAAAATAGCTCGATCTCAAGCTGCTCAACTTTTGATACTTACAAAGTGAATTAAAACTTTTATATACAATGCAAAATTTAACGTATTAAAAATACCCAAGATTTATTATATTTACTTTTTTCTTATTTTCTATTTTTTCTAAAATAATAAAAAATTAATCTTAATTACAAGGTAACGTTTACCTTTGACAATATGACAGGCCGACTGCTTGCAAATCAGCATCTAAATATTCGTTTTTGCCTCCTTAATGCTTTTCCTTTTGTAATAAAACGAAAAAGAATCTTAAATGGGTTTTCACTTGATATATAATATTTACATGATTCTTCACCATACAAAACCAAATCTTCCGCTTTGTTTTCAGCGTAAAATTTTGTTCCAGTCGAAAGAGCTTAAACCGTCAGAATGACCAGCAAGACTCACTTCACGCACAAAAAGTTTGCACTGATAATTTAATATAATCAGTCAGCTTTTTCCACTTTGTACTTGTTGTATGGAACATACGGAGGTTTCGTCAAATCGTTATCTGTTAATATCTTCGTCCTGTTCGGTATCACGTCGCTTCCCTTTCCCAACAACCAATCCGTACAATTTTTTACATCTTGCTCGGACACGTTGCACTCGACCCATTTTTCGTTCCAAGCTCGAAATTTGTTGTCTTTTGCTCTGGTCAAACTAGGATGAGACTAAAAGAATAAAAAAGTTTTGATCACGCACCGGCTTTAAATAAAACTGGTGGACAGCCGACGCGGCAGGCTTCAAAATAAAAATTACCTTTTTTGCTTTGGTGAAGGCATTTTTTTTATACAGCAAATTCTCTTTGTTGATCACGAACAATATTTTGTAGGAATTAAGGTTAAACCTGCACTCCGAACCGTCGTGAGCGACGATGCCCGAGTCCACGTCTGGAACCCCCATTCTGGAAGGAGGGCTCTTTTCCTTTTTGACGGGGAAATCAGATTTCTCTGGAGATTTCTCTTCGCTTTTCCCTTCTTCTCCATCTTGCTTCGGGCTAGGTTTTTGCTTGGCGTATAATTTTCTCCAGGACCTAGCGTTTCTAGGCAAAAACACCGGTTTTTCGGATCTCGGCAAGTCGTTTAACTGGAAAAAAAAAAAAGAGGCCGCGAGCAAGCCGGATTTTAGAGCCACGCACGAAGTCGATCGAGTGCTCAAAACTAAATCGTTTACCTCTATGCTGTGTTCGTCGTCGTCAGGATTGTTTCGAATGCTTGTTGCGTAGCTGTTGACATAGTTGGACCATTTTTCGGACTCGTTAGCCGCTTCCGGTTCTTCCATTTCGTTGTCAAGCAATTCAAACGTGATTTTGCAATCAATTTTATACTGAAACAAAAAAAGCTTAAGTAAAAACTGCAAGCTCGTCGTTTTTCTTGCTTTTTTGAAATCGGGCAGTCAAACTTACAATATAAATTTTAAAACAATTTTCGTCGCTCAGAGCTTGTTCCAACTTTTTTTGATAAGCCATTTCGGCGTGAGCTCTTTGATGAGCAGTGGCGACGGGCCCACCGGCTCCTCCCCGTTTCGATTCTTGGTGAAAAACCTCGATACATTCCTGAGGGGCTTCGTCGCAAACGATGTGTTGCAGCTGCCTTACCGCGTAAGTGACCACTTTGTCCATCGTGAAAGCGATGTAAGCGTGAATACCGAACATTTCTCTCAGCGTATCTTCATAAGCATTGCTTTCCATGTTTCCGTCCAAGACGTTTTTCACCATTTCTAAAAATGCTGGGTAGTAGTCCTCGATTTCTATTTCGCCTAAAAAACGAAAAGAAACTATAAGCAATGTTGATTGTCGGATTTCCGCTTTTCCTTCTCTCCTCGCCATACTTTTTGGTTTTAGTCGCAAGGCGAGACTGGTGGATTCTTTTCTGTCTTGTTTGTACTTGGCTTCTTCTTCGCCTAAAATGCAAGCTCGCTCGTACATTTTGGTCAGTCTCTCACATAAGATGTGATGAAGCCGGAGGAACAAATACCAATTATTATTGGCCATGAAAAGAGTGTAGCATTCGTCCTGAACAAAAAAAGGAGTCGTAAGATGAAAATGCTTAGCAATTCACTTATACGATAATGCAACCATAAAAAGCCAATGTAAAATTGTTTCAATTTTAACATGATCACGGAACAAACAAACAAAAAAATAATACAGGTCTCATAAAGAAGGGAAGTTTAAGGCAGAGAATTCTTTTCTTAAAATTAGGCAAAAAGTAATTACCGGATGATGAGTGGTCCCGTTGTGAAGGCCGTTGATGTTTTGGTCGTCGCTTTCTTTCTTTCCCGGAACAGATCCCGGATTCGTCATTTTTTCGCACTTAAAAATGGCTCCGACGGGTACGGTCGGATTATTTCCGTTGTTACCATTGTTTTTAGATTTATCGGAATTCCCGTTGGAAACTCCGCTATTTTTACCATCATTGTTATTGTTGTTATTATTGTTATTGTTGTTGTTATTGGCACTTGGTTGATTATCGTTATTTTTTTCGTTACTCACGGGCGGATCGACATCCATTTCTTCTTTGTCGTCTGAAAATAAAATAAAACCGATTTAAGAATTTCAAATAATGCAAAAGCATATTAGATATCTTTAAAATGAATACCGCGAACCACGAGTAAACCGAACCATTACTTTAAGCTTCGACGTTGCTCTTTCACGGTAGTTTCCTCGAGTATTCGGCATCCTTTTTCTTTCAAACTATTTTAAAGCAGGAAATATCATAGACGAGGTTAAAGTTTCGATCTTGAGATTTCGATAACTCTCACAGTTTCCAAACCAGTACAAGACGAAAGTATAACGCGTATAACGCGGCTGGTCGAAGTTGTACTTACCAAAACTATCTTTTTCGTCGTCGCTCAGCTCTTGCCTTGTATGATGAAACAAATCAGGGATGAAATGCCTCAAGATAAGTTTCATTTTGTGCTTATCGTCCTTATGGATTCCGCTGAGTCTTTTCACGTGGTGAATTAACAAATTAGCAGCGTCGTCGAGGATGCTTTTGTCTTTGTAAGGTAATACTAAATGAGGTCCGGTAATAATTTGCCCCGAATCTAAATTGTTTTCTTCGTTTTGTTCGTGTCTCTGGAAACAAAGTTTAATAGATTTAAATGAGGAATTTTCATTTTTCCACCTAACTCTCTGTTATTAAATAATCATATCATAACTAATACATCCGAATCTGGGTTTACCTCGTCAAATAAAGTTTCGATTTCGTTAAATAAGCCCTTAGACCTTAAAGCTTTTAGATCCGTTTGCTTGAAATTCATTCCTTGGTGATCTAAACTTTTCAAGTAATATTTTTCGTTCTGCTCCCTCCATAATTTATTAAAACCTTTTTGAGCTTCTCTCCATTCTTCCTCTTTGGCACGCAAACGTCGCAATACTACGGGAATGGCGACCAAAGGATTTTTCTTCAAGCCATCGAGCATGTCCGGAGCTTTGTCTCCATATACTCTGCAACACGCCAAGGAAAAAAAATATTATTAACGTTTAAAAAAAGAGGGCCGATAGTTTTCATGGGACGGGCCCATTGTTTTACCTTTTTAAAGCGCGAACATGAATGGTAGGACTGGTTCCGCCTAACGTGTCGTCCAAACGAAATTTTTGCGCTTCTTCCGGAGACATTCGGGATATTTTTTTCTGAACGGCTTCCAAAACTCGAACCGTCGCACCGTTCGTTTCAATCACAACGTCCAACTAAAACCCGATAAGAAACAGTTATAAACGTTATTGCGAGAAAGTATCGTCAAAATACTAAGTAGACTATATGTCGACAGTAACTACTAATCACAATCAAATATTTTTTTTTTTTTAATTTACCTCGAATCTTTCGTCCTCGCATCTGTAAATATATTCTTCATATTGAGTTTTCCTACTAGTGACGAAAGTAGAATCCTCCGACCAACTAGGGAAAGAAACCCAAGTGTCGTTTAAAACTTCCTTACACAATGCCGTTCTTCCGGAACATTTGGGTTGAACGTAAGACTTGGGCAAAGCGCAATAACTCGCACCCAAACGTTTGCAAGTCGAGTAATCTAAAAATTAAAAACGAAACCTTTAATTGTTTGCCCTTTATGATCGAAGCGATGGTTAATCTTTCTGGACAGAGGTCGTTTACCTATTTCCATCGCTAAATCGCCTGTCGGACGGTCTTGCCTCAGATTATTCGGGACGTGCTCGACGTTCACGTTGTGATTCGGCGCTCCTTGAATACCGGATTGTTCCGAAAATCCGACAAAATCTTTAAACCATCGCAATTGCTCCGGAAAACGACCGAGAAAAGGAGTGACGAGCTGAACCAACTCCGTTTTTGATATGATTTCCTGATTGAATAGCGTCAAGCATCTGAGAAAATTTTCGTACACTTCTTGACTTCTCAACGACTTTCGAACCTACAAGCAACCGATAAAAAGCAAATTAGATTTTTTTCTAAAAAAAAATGCCTTAAGGCTAAGTCGGAATTTAGTATGCAAATTTTTTTCCAAAAAGCTCAAAATTTTAGTTGCGATGAAACCGAAAAAAAATAATATCGTTGAGAATAATAATAGCAAAAAGCTTAGTGATAACGAGTTTTTTCACATTAACATTAAATTTCATTCACCTTATCAAAGAAACCGTAATCGCTTAAACTAGCGTATTTGGCAGCGTCGGCTAACGACACGTCTCTCAAGGAGGCCGTCTTGTGTTTTTTCTGTATTCCGGAAGTGGAAAAGCTCGAAGATCTTTTCAGTTGGGTGTGAGACTGTTTACTAACGGAGCCGGACCCCGTGAGCGGGGCTCTCGGAGTTTCCTTTTCCGGAGCGGACGGTAAGTAACCGGATTCTCGCGACACGTTTAACGTGTAGCTAGTAGATTTCAAGCTCGACGTTTTTTTGGCGATGTTCTGGTGGTCCGATCCGGTAATGCTTTTCGAATTCTAAAAAGAAAATTCCATCGGTTAATGGTTAAAAAAAATGTTATCAACGATTCGGTCGACCAAAGCACGACGGAATCTCTTACTAAATGATTTGTTGCGTCAGGCAAAAATTGTCCGAATTCGGCTAACAGATCTTCTTGATGTTCGAACAATTTCGAAACTTGAGAATAGACTTCGGCTTCGGTTAAATGCTTTCCAGGTCCGCTTGTACCTTCTTTGATGTTTCTTTGTTCTTTTTGATAGGTATGCAAAATTTCCAAAAACCGTTTATATTTGTCGGGTTGTCCTTGAAATCGATTCTTTAAAAAAATAAACATGTTAAAAAATGTCTAAAAACCAAAAAAACAAATAAGAAGAATTTATATGGAGTACCTTAATTTTATTTACGTAATTTATAGCATGGTTAAACTCGACGGGCTGACTTTGAGGTGTAGGGTGGGTCGAATCTACGTTGCTTAACGCATGCGAAACGGCTAAATGTGCTTGTTGCTGGAACAAATTGATGCAGATTAAATACATTTTCCAGCGGTTTCATACAAGAATCAAAGTACGAGGGAGAAAAAAAGATTACCTGAGATATGGACATGTGCGAGACGCCGGGACTCGAAGAATGACCCGGTAACAAGCTGCTACTGCTGTTGGTAGAAGATTGCTGGTGCGGATAATGAGCGGCAGGCTGCTGAGGAGGAGTGCCTCGACCGGAATGAGAATTTAAACTGTTGCCGTGTTTCGAGACTCCCGGCAACAAAGTTATCGTCTCGCTTTGATTTCCGGTCGGCAAAGAATGATGAGCAGTCTGGATGAGTGTGGTTGTCGCCGCCGTGGGACTCGGCATGGAAACGGAAACTTGAAACGCGTATCCCTACAAAATCAATTTTTTTGGCATTGTCCAACGTTTCCATTTCTAAATCGAAAGGAAAACAAAAGCTTACCTGTTCGTTCGACTGAACTTCAATTTTATATCCCGGAGGCAGAAATGTATTAAAACCGACGATGAGTTCAGGGTGACCCTTGAATAAATTTGACACTCTTTGAATCACTCCGGGAGTGTCGATACTGAAAGGAAAAAATCAGAAATAAAATAACACAATGTTGAATCATTTTCGGGCAAAATTTGAGGTGAATAAAATCCCTTGATTCAGCTTTCACTTTTTAATAACATTAAAAAAATATAAAAAAAAGTGGCTCACCTTTGTGATTTAAATTCCTTCATGATGTCTAAAAAGTCATTGTACACCTGAGGTTCGTTGCCGAATTTGAACTTGACTTGGTCTAAATAAGATAAAGCATCCTCTACTTTAAGCCTCTGAAAATTAGGTTGAGAAGAGCCTCCCGGAGGGGTTCCAGGACTCTGAGCAGATATATTGCTGCTTGCATGAACCTAAAATATATAGATAAAAAATTAAATTTGAAAAATAAAAGAAGAGAACTGCTCTGCCAAGAAAAAGGTATAATCCTAATAAATGGAGAAGTCGTAATCATCAACTGACCTTGTGCCGAAGGTGCAACGGTTGGGTTCCATGAGGTTGACTTTGCATAGAATGTACGGGACTGCTTTTCGAAGATATCGGCAAAGTGCTGTATTGATACTGAACTGTAGTCAATCCGGAATTAGGTGCGTCCTTAGTGTAGCTCTGTACGGCACCACTCGAATGAATCGGTGTTCCGGAATGTTGAGACACGTTAGATGTTTGCGTACTAAAATTTTAAATACAATTAATCTAATACAAGCTTTATAAGGAAACTGTGCATCAAGGAGGAAGTTGCACAACGTCAAAAAAAAAGCTAGCTCTAAATGAAAAGCCTGGAAGAGAATTAACAGTGAAAGATTCTTCCATTTTCAGTAACTACAGTCAAGTAACAGTCTAACAGTAAAGTAACTAATCATTTTAATGAATTTCCAAAATCAATTATTTTATACATTATAGTCAAGTGATTTCACAGTATTCTAATAAAATTTTGGTTACAGCAAAATTTTCTTGATTTTTGTGTTTTTTAACAATTATAAAAAACTATTTTAAAAAGTATAAAATACATTATTGAAGTAAAATTAGTTATGTTTGTTTCACAGCATAAAGTAAAAACTTCATCTGATCACTTACTTTGTTCTTACATACCTTAAAATATTAGCAGGAGCATTGCCTTGTTGAGACGGATGGCTAGATGTTAAATGAAGAACGCTTTGAACGTTAGCCATCATTGATTGAGTACCTGCAGATATGTTGGTTCCAAGCAAATGATGCGGGGGAGACATAGGATTAGCCCTGGCATAGAGACCTTCTTTGCCAGGTCCGGGACCTGCAGATGGACCTTCATCTAGAAGTCTCTTCATTGTTTGAATTTGATTTGTAATTAAATCATTCAAAACGAATTTTTATCTGCAAAAGAAAAGAACTTTATTATTCCACATTTTATTTTTCACACACATTTTGTACTTAATTTTAAAATGTCTTCTTCCTTTTAATGCTTTTGGCTCAAAATAGACAAAAACATGATAAAATTATTAAACCTTCTCGAATCGAATTTACCTTGAAAGTCGATAGCAATAATTTTTCCATTATTTCAAATCTTTATCTGTTTTTAAATTTAATATCTGATTTCTTTAAACCTGGAAAAAATTAAAACGGAAACTCAAACATAAATTCGAAAAACGACCGTTATAAAAATCTTCCGATTTCGTGTTGATACTGAAGCAGAAGAGAAGAAATAGTTCGTCCGCTGTGAGAATTAGATTCGCGGATGAATATCTCAAAATTTAAAAACGAATGAAATATGGCTGGCAACTAGTGTTCAAGTGTTGACTGTATACAAAACAATAATGTTCAAATTACTTCTCTCCAGCCTACGATTTAAAAAATGTTTCACGGTTTTTCAAACGATAACGCAACAGGAGAATAAGATTTTGATAAAATCTATTATAAGTGCAAAAAATGATGCTGATTGCTGCTTAACGTTGCAACAATGTCAATTACACCTTGGATCAAGAGAATAAATTGTGAAAATAGGCTAGCACATGAATTGCATGTTGCCATTTTTCTGACTTAAACCCTAAACCCGAAGATGTATAACAACAAAGTTGCAGAAAAATAAGTTCTCATTTTAAATACAAAAACAAAGTCTGAAAACTTTAATCAGTGCCTATTTTTTTAAATAATTAATCATTTCCCAGTTTGTTAAATCTTACTTTGTACTACAAATTGCTGCGAAAGCTTTTATTGAATCAACCATTTACTATTTACTAATGCTATTTAATCTTTAAAAAAGGAAATATTTATATGTTTATGTACTTTTTGTGATTCCCAATAATAAAATCTTTCCAACTGTAAAAAAATCTTAACATTTGAAATTATAAAAACAAAAAAAGAATTATCTTTGAAATAAAGCAATTACTTCCAAATCGAAAGTAAAGTTATTTCTTTACATTAAAATAAATATTCTGGAATATTAAAAGCATGCCAAAGACGATAAGTAGCGTCGCTTTCGTCTTCGAAACCGAAAATATGATGCATAGAAATCAATACAGGTGAGCATGTCAAATAAAACGGTTGGGACTGTAAGGTCTATTTTGCCATTATAAAATATAGGAAAGTGAACCTTATCGAAAGAGCTGACATGTTGACCGTAACGTTTAAAAAGCATTCTGGTTATAAGTTAAGCATAAAATCCTAAATGAAATTTAAAATCTCAGTTTTGTCTCGAGCATTTCTGTTGACCTTAAAACTCTTTCATACATTTACCTCATTCGGCAACGTCGAAATTGAAAATAATAAAAATCAACAGTTCCTTCCTAATCCAAAAATATCTTTTAAAAAAGGCAGAAAAATACCTTTTTTAACGATTTTCGTTACGGAAAAATAAGCATCGAATTTAATGGTTCCTGATTGCTCTTTTGGGTTCATACATAAACAGATTACGTAAAATAACAAACTGTGATTTCCTCTACGTCACGCTGTTCGGAACGGAAGAAATAAATTTCAATATCTTCACCGGTAACGTTGACGATAGTCAAACTAAGGAAAATGTGTTATAAAAACGGCGAGAACTCCACTAGCACTAATACTCACCCCATTGATGTCGGCCGATTCTTTCGTTTATAACACTTTTAACTACTGACAGATAACTTTAATTTATCACCAGTTAAGTCCGCCAAAACTATTTCACCGAATTATCCGATAAAACCATCACTTTGCAAACGTAAACCAAGTTTTTTTCAGAAAAATAATGACAAACAACCGACGATCGAGAACGATTGCCAGACACAGAGCGCGGGCCAAGCACGAAATAGACTCTTCCGGGGACGAGTCCATTCTCTATTGTTAAAGGGGTCAAAGTTGTTATGAGTTTCTTCCTTTTTTTTCGTCCTTTGTTTGACAAGCTTTTTAGATTTCGTTTAGTACTTTAGATGCTTTCCCGCCTATCAACAAAACTTTCGACTAGATAGAATTTCAAACGCTGCATCTACTCGTATGCCCGATATCTGAAATAAAAACAAAACCGTTTACCACGTACAAAAAAAAGAAACCCAAGAAACCCCTCGTTTTCGTTTAACTTGGACTCTCCCCGAACGAAAGTTTTAATTCGGTTTTCGCCAGAGGTCTCCACCATAGCCAATATGGCTAACATTTTTAGCGCTCTTTCTCTTCTTCGCAGAGACGACTCAAGATATAGTAACTTCCATAAATTAAAGGAGTACATTCATTTTAAAATTACTCATTTAAGTTTTTAGAGGAATGCAATAAAGTTCAATTCAATTCAATAAGGTTCGAATGACTCCACAGAGATCTATTTAAATTTTGCGGTTTAGCTTGGGCACTTCGAACATGTATCAAAATGCTGGTCGTTGGCAAAGGAAATGCAATTAAAGAATTCGACTAGCAGCTGTTACACGGTACAAAATTTTAGTGACTTTGTAAAAAATCAATTTACACAAAAACACTTACCAGTATTCGTACGGAATCAAAAATTATTAAAAAATTTTGGAAACAAGGAAAAAATGGAAAAATATATGATTTTTAGCTTCTTTTGTAAAAAACTAAGGATGATATTACCCCAGGCTGGCCTTACCGAACTGTCCTGAGATCGATTCTCCGAACCCAGGTTACGTCGGTAAAAGCTGAGACACTCTTCTCAAAGTGTCTGAGGTTTTTCTTCACTACTGTACCGATGGTACAGGACACCAAAACGAACATTGTTTTTTAAACTTTTTTTGGGACTAAAGAAAATTTTCATTTTTACGGATTCAGGAAAAAACTTTACCCATTTGGTTTTGGATTATCTTTAGTAAATACCTCTTTCTCTCTACCATGTGCCATGTTCCGTAAAGCGGAACTGTGTGAAAAAGCATTTCAGAATTCAGAGCAGCATTTTCAGAATAATCAGTTATACTCCCCTAAACTGAGCATCGATATGCCGTAAATTATAAAAAAAAAATATGACTTGGGCTAGTACATTATCTGGAGTCCTAAACAATTTTTAGAAAGTTAGATTTTTTTATCGTCTTTAATATGGTGGCAATTTGATCACGACATTTAAAAATAAATTTGTATATTTGGTTAAGTACAATAATAATAATACTAATTACTAATATACATATAATACGGAGCGATAAAATACGACTTCGACTTTTCTGTAGTAATGTTAACTTCAAGTATTTTACAAATAAACTATGACAAAAACTCTGATGGTTTTTATTGCAGATCGTACCGAGTAAAAATGTTTAATAACATTATTAGCTGGAAAATGAAGAATTATTACTTCTTGACTACAACCAAAATCCAATCAACGTATCAATCGTTGAAGTAATATTTTATTTCCGTCGCATTTATTAAAATTGTGTGGGATACAGAGGCCGGTCGCGAAAAGGCTTTCTGTCTGATAAGATGTCAATGATACATTAGTTTCACGTTCAATTGGGAATAAATTAATTAGTTCTTAATTGGTAATCTCCGTTTTGTGTTATATACCGCACCCACGGTAGTGCTTGATATCCACTTTTTTCGATGATTTTTAAATACCGGACTTGAATACCAGAAGTTGTAAAATAAGGGATTTCGAATTTAACTTGAATCGGAGGTTTCCCTTCTGAGTCTTCCCCTTCCACGCTGGGCAAGCCGAAATGCGCTCGCATCAAATATTCTTTTCCACCCTATAATGAAAAAGGAATTATAGGAAAATAAAAGTGGATGATTTAACAATCAAACAAATTATTAGAATTTACATACAGGGAATGACTTGATGGTCCAAGTAATGGCGTTTTGCTCCGGCGCGTATTTAACGCTCCCAATAGTAGTTTTGAATTTAGGGGAATCGGCATCGGCAGGAACCGGAATAACTATTTCGACGTTGTTTGCGGTAGAACGACGTTTAAATTGAGATTTGGCTTTGATCATGTATTCGACCCTGCTGTGAGCGTATCTTTCGATAACGGACTCGATCCATATCAAAGGTTTAACGTGAGTGTTCAAACGGTACGACATTAATTCAAATTCACCGTCGGGAGGAATAAAAGATATGGTTCTATCGTTTTCAAATCTTGAAAGCCTCACGCACTGATGAAATTTCACGTCTTCCAACTCCACCGACTTTGATTTCCCTCTTCCAGTACTTTCAAACAAAACTTTATCGTTTAGTCCTAATCGTAATTCGGGCATTCCCGATAAATAAACTCTCATTTTAATCGCTCCCACGATTTCGCTTCTCAGAACGTTCCCGTTAGCGTTTGCCTGAAAAAAATTAAAACAGGTCGATTGTTTTTTAAACGGCTACAACTGAATAGGATCGAATATAATTTCAAGTTCTTACCAATATATTTACGGATTCTATTACGTCTAAAAACACTTCGTTTTTACGATATTTTATTCCTTCCGACCGCCATGACACTGCATTAGTTACTGCCATGGGTATTCTAGGTTGGATCTCTAATTTGTGACCTTCTTGAGTAATATATTCTTGTAAAATTTTACTGTCTGTGGTCTGTGGGTAGCCAAAGTCTAAAAGCTCATCTAGCAATTCATATATAACTACAAAATTGTCTCTAATACTTTCTTCTTCCAATTCCTTAAAGTATTCAATCATTACCTGGAAATAAAAATTACTTTCAAAACTGCAGTTTCCATGAATTACATTTTCCTTGTCAATACTCAAATATTTTCACTTTGTCTAACAAAACATTAACATTTATAATTTCTATTCTCAAACATTTGTATTCTGTAAAAAAGAAAAAAAAAATAAGAGAGTACCTGAACTATTTTATGGAGAAATACAAACACTAAAGCAATGTTTGCATTTTTTTTTGTTGTCGATACAATATACAAATTATTATATTTTATGAAGGCAAATGTACATTCATTTGTATGAATTAAAGGAGTAACAAGACCTTCCTCTTCTTTTTCCATAAGAAGAGGCATAAATTTTTCGATTACTCCTAAATCTATATCTCCTCTATAATTTCTTGATATGAGCACTTTTCCTTTAACGTCTAAAATATAAATAGCTGAAGATGACATGGCTGGAACTGAAACTGGAATAAAATTAAATACATAATATTAACACAAAATCAGTCTCTTTATTAAAGTCTTTTTACCTCTTCAATTTGGAGTTTATGAGTCATTCAAGAATAACAGAAAATTCAAAATATTTTATAAGTACATGCACCAATTGAAAATATTTATAAAGCATTAAATCAAAACATCTAATACTTAAAATTAATTTTCTAGTTTTAGTTTAATTACAGGAAAGCTGCAACAGCTTAAAGCTTCAAATAGTTTGTTGCTTCTCCTAAATCTAAAGTCCTATCAACTGCTAAAATGCAGAAACTTAGTTTCGGTATATAAATTTCAGGCTATCTTTCGTGAACAAAGCAAAAGTTGATCGGTTTTTCATACTCAGAAGGAACAAGAATCAATGTTTGCGAAAATCACAAGAGTAATATCAAAAGTTTTCAAGAGAGCATACCTGAGACCAGCTAGCTGAATCGCCTATATTATTCAATCAAATAAGATAATGGTACACGTATTTATCTTTCAAAAATGCTAGTGTTTTTATCATGAACAAGAGCCATCGAGGATCATAATTCATAAACCAACTGAAACCAACGAGGATGAGGATTTGGCTTCATAATTTATTCATGATCCGAAACGAAAAATCTATGGTCTTTTAAGCATTGTTGCCGACTATCCGTTATTACCATCACCATACTTCTGTGACGATTCCCGCGCAAATCCGCAAAGGCCAATAGTCAATATTGTAGTCAACTATTTCGAGTATGTTTTTGAGCCATTTAATTGAATTAACTAAGAGGGAATTTTTACCAGTTGTAAAGAAGAACGAGAAACGCTACTTACATATGAATGAAAGAGCTTTCAAGGATGTGCAATTCTGACTTACCATGATGATGGTGAAATGTGAAAATAAAATAAAAATACTTTTATTCAGGCCCTAAAATTTATTAAAATTATTACTACACACTTAAAACGTTTCAACCTGCCTACGACCTAACCTCTCCCCCCTCCCTTTGTTTTTCTTTGTTCCTCTTCGTTTCATATCCCAAACTTGGCATGAGGTATCCATGACTAGGTACCATTTAGGGTACCGGGTACCTCGTTTGCATTAAAGCCCTACTCCATCAGTTTATTGTATCCAAACTTCTTTGAAAATTGTCTTTCTCTACTTGCGAGGACCGCAAAGCGAGCCAAGCCAAAATTTTGCGATTAAAAATCTTTCGAAATCATCAAAATAAGCATCAATCTATGGACGGAATATTCAAAACAACTGAACACTATTGTCGGGAAAAATCCAAGCTGTAGAGTAGAATCGATCACTAAACTCCCAAATGTGAGTCGGGTTAAAGCACAAAGCTGCAAGCTCGACCGTGTTAAACCGCGAAACCGCATGTGCTCGGACCAGAAGTTTCTTCCGTTAGGGACAGGTTTCCTCTATATGCAGGGTCCGTTATAGTCAGGTTTTACTGTAATTACCAACAAGTTAAAAGCATTTGTAAAATTTTGAGGTATCTTAAATTAATCATTTGCATTAAATATTATTTTTAAATAAAATGGATTGTAATGTAATAAAAAAAATTGACAACTGACAATAAGTGTTAAGAGTGTTTCGAAAATGATTACTGTTTATTCGTTTAAAAAGATATCTTTCAGGATTTTTCTTGGTTTTATATAGCAGAATAACAAAAATACAATATACCATATTTATTTGAGCTGAAAGTCTACAAGACGGGTTAGCGCGGAGCAAGCGGCAATTCTTTTAATCCTTCCGAAACTAAAAGCCCAAGGTTAGATGCAAAATTCCGGCTTTTTTCGACCATAATAATATTTATATGATTCATTTTAATAAAATTTCCGTTTACGAAATGTTTGTATTTCTTAAAATTTGGGAATACTTTTTTAAAAGTTGAGAATATTCGAGAAGAACGCTGGTGAAAGCGCTGTCAAGAACATACTGAGGAATCCATCCTTTTAAGTTGGTGTTTAACAGGAACTCAAAGACGCAAGAATCGATGTCGTCGCTGGAAGGTCTCATGACCCAACAACACGCCCCGTTTTCTCCCCTAAAAATTTAAAAATAATGAAGATCTCAAAATTTTATCTACTTGGACGAAGGATAATAACTCATTTTTTTACCTAGTGTGAGTCTTGTTGGGAGGAACGCTTGGGTGAACGACAGATTTCCCTGCTACCACGTAACAGTGATCTTTTACAGACCAATGTCTTAAATTAACGAAATCCCTAGAAGCGATAATGCCGTTGCCTCCTGGAGCCGAAACCTAAAAATGACAAAAATAATTCGCATTCAGGGACCGCTTATAATCGAATCGAACTTGTAGCTCTCGAGTCGATGAATTAAATGTATAATCTTCCATTAACCTACCTGATAAGTTATATCCGTAAATTCGTCAATGATTTGAATTCTTTTCGATTCCACAATTGTGTTATTCCATGCAGTTATATTTTCTACGGAATAATATAACTCTTCTAATAACTTTTTTGGCGGCAAATTTATTACTGCCTGAAATAAAAATGAACAATCCAAAAATAAACGGCTATAATTGAAAAGACTCCTCAAACATCTCTCCTAGAAATCGTGATTTTTCCAGAGGTACGCCGTATTACTTCTAGATGTTAAAGAAATTCATTATGAAATTTTACCTTAAGTTTAAAAACTTTTCCTATATGAGGGACCTGCTTCGAATAAATAATGTCTCCGTTTTGAGATTCTTTTTCTATCCTCCAATCCGGACTATTTAAAAGCTTCCATGCAATTTCTAACGTTTCTTTGGCTTTAACTTTAAGATCACAGACCTGAAAACGATAAGGTTTAGACCCATATTTTTGTAATTAGATTTTTTTAATTTGGACAGGGAGTCAAGATATAATTACCGAGACCAGACATCGTCGCTGATAATCGGTTTCTTCGTCCGATTGATCAGGGCTTTCTAAAGGAGAATAAAAATTTCCGACAGATTCCGTTGAATCCTCCATTCTCTGAGACCTTTGCAAAAAATTGCGAAGAATAGGATGACTCATAGGCGAATCGAAAAGTAATGCGTTGAAGGAATCCGAATGCCTAACAGCACCTACAATCATGTTAAATAAAGTTTACTCTTATTCAAACTAAAATAAAATATTTCACTGTGATTGTTTTGTTAGCCTCATTCCGATGTAATTACACTCTGGCTCTACAATAATTGTTGATATGCTTCTGTTTTAAAATGAAACTATAAATCACTCATGCCTTTTATTACGAACCATGCAATCAAGATATTACTTTATTCTGAAAAAAAGGTTAGTTGTAAATGACCACACTTACTTTGTAGGTACTGCTGAGCATGCCTCTCTTGAGGAATGACCCGGAAATCTAGAAACCAAGCCTCGGACCATGCGATGACAAACGATATTAGAATAAGACATACTTGAAACACTGGCTGACTGGCAATAGTCCACTAAAACGAAAAACTGTTATTAAAAAGTCGCTCTTTTACCTTTTTGAAATTTTCGGTTGATAGTTCTAGAGAAAGGACGTAGAACTGGCAGAATTTAAGGAGCAGCAATCCTGATAAGAGAAGGAACATTAAGATCGTCTAGCCGAACAGGTCGAGTCAAAGGTTCATGAATAATGGAAGTGTCCTGCATCCAGGAAAGCAAAAAATAAATGAATAAAAGAATGGAACAATTCAAGTTCTTTGAAATACCTTTGACGCTTTAAGTTTAAAAATTATATGAATTTATATCATATGAACATACGTAAACAGTATGTACTTACATTATAATAAAATACTTTAAATATTAAAAAAATGCAAGTCCCTGCAGTGGTTAAGGCAACAAAGAATCTTGTGTATAAGTATAAAATCCCATAAAATAATAATAACACTGTAAATCTGCATGCTGCTGCCAGCTGAAACCAATACAAAATAATGTTATGAGCATTTAAATATTACAAACTAACAAATTATTCTATCAACTTTTTTATCCCAGATAATTTCTGTAATCTAATGTAATAGTAAAATTTTGGAATAAATTGCAAACTGTAATAGGGAGGCTTTAGGCATGCTTATTATTACAGGAGCCTTTGAGCACTACTTTTAATAAAGACAACAGAAAATATATAGAGCAAATTCTAGAGTACGATAATAGATACTTAACTGTCTGTCAATCTTCAAAAAAACTTTGTTCCTTCTTCCACTGGGGTTAATGTCAGCAATTGTCAAAATAATAATAACTTAAAAAGAAATAGATTTACATACCACAATATCAAATAATGATGTGCTAATTTTGTAATATACAATTTGCAATTTCAAGGTTCCTATGATATCCTTATTTCCTATTAGCTGAAAGGAAAAAAAAAGTGAAGTGGGTTGAAGGGCTGAATATTCTATTATATTAGTAAAAAAATTTGGTTTCTAGATATATAAAATTCAGATGTGACAACTTACCATAATACAAATTAACCAAGTCAGACATGTCAGAAGAAGATCAAACAAAACAAACAAACAAAAAAATCTTCTAACCACTGACATGCGCCCATCTGTCCTGGCTCCTAATAAAACATCTTCCCCAGGAATTTTTTCCAAAGAACTTAAACTGTGGCTGGTACTGGCAAGTCGGTCCTCATATTGTTGAGGGTTAACATTGCACATATACTCATTTTGAGAAGCTATACTATTGCTGTTCCCTTGACGTGATTGTAAAACCTCTGACAACACTGCTTCGACAGCACTTCGAAGCTCATCATCTCTTGATCCCTATAACAAAATTTTAATGTAAAAATGAATTTTTTGACATATACCTCTTTCAATTTTATTAAAGTTGCTTTCTTGACAACAAAGAGTTCCAAAACCATTTTAAAAAACTGTGCTAAAAATTTTTTTTAAAAAACTGATTCACTCATTAGAATCTTAGGTTTAAAAATAAGTATCCTTTGTTCTTTCTTTAACTCGGTCTTTTAAGATATCTACTTGAGTCTAAGAATTTATCACCAATTTTCCTATTTCGAATATATTTCCAGTGATAACATAATTTTGATAAACGAAATTCGTGAACTTTAAACAAGCCAATAATACAATACTCACGATAGCGTTCGAATTTGTCGGAAGCTGCATATTCAGTCAAATAATGTTTGCATTTTTCAATGACGATAAAATAATCATATTTATTGTATTAATTTATCTTGATCGACCGATTTATTGTCTTGTTTACATTTAGTTTTGTTGTTAACGTGGCACGAGAAGAGGAATAGGCCATAGACGTCTGAAAAGCTCGTCCCAAACAAAGCCACCAACCAACCAAGCACGAAATAAAGCTCGCTTTCGCGGCATGACGAGACTTTCCAGTTCAAGTTTTTTGCTCCGTGTCGCATGTCTATCAATATTTTACTTCGATTCGATTCGTTGCAGACTAGACTTGAGAAATCTTAAAAATGGTAAACGATCGTTCGTTTTGTAAGGAAATCGACAATAGTTCATTGAATGTTTTGACAGAAAGTTAAATAATGGTGCGTGCTTTCTAATCATTGGTGTTTGAAACGTTAAATGGAAGATCTAGTCGAATTCGGATGCATTTCGAACGATCCAGACGATTTAGAAGAAAGACCATCTGGAGAAAGATGGCCTCCTCTCGGAGCTGCTGCTGTAGAGGAAGAAAACATTTTCTGCTCGGATTTCGGTGATCGGTATATGTTTTCTATTGTTTTGAATTTTAGAAAATTTAGTTGCATGCAGTGACACTTATCTGCATGCAATTCCTTTTTAGATTTCAAAATGAAACGGATCGACTAAAAGATTTGGAAGAACAACAGGAACTTTTAAATTCATCTTTGATAGCTCTCACAACTCATTTTGCCCAAGTTCAATTTAGACTTAGGCAAATTGTAGATGCTCCTCCTCAAGACAAGGAATTGTTGCTTAGAGATTTGGAGGAGTTTGCCTTCAGAGGAATCCCAGAAATTCCTGATGCAGGTTGTCAGGCAGTGCTTCATCAGGTAATTTTTAACTTCTTGTTCAAAGGTTTGATGCAGTGATTTCAGCTACCAACATCTTGAAGCAAATGAATTCTTGCTAAACATCTGACAAAGTTTCAAATCATTGTGTTTAGGATAGCAAAGAGTTTGAGACAGCCATTTTGGCCCAAAGAACCAAGCAGAAAGAATTGATTGGCCAGCTAAAAGCTCAATTAGAGGAATTGGAACACTATGCATATGAAATGGGTGAAGCAGGTTTACCCCAAAGTGTAATTATGGAAAAGCAGAAAGTAATCATTGGTATGCCTTTGTTATTGCAACATTAGTTTCATCTTGGGAAAAATTCAAAATTCACAAAAGTAATTTCTTTTAGATGAATTGAAATGCAAGTTAAATTTGAATGTTGATGATATTGATCGGCTTACATTAGAAGACATTAGGTGTCAAGTGGATCATGCAATCAGCCAGGTAATTTTTTAAGATCTTAAACTAAAAAAACTTAATTATAATCTGTTTAAATCTTTAACATTACTAACACTTGTGAAAGGCTAAGCTGTGATTTTACAAGTTTTTATAATTATTTTATTTGGGTGACCCAAATCTATATCACTGCAAGTTTCTTTTGACATTTTCTACCAACTTTGAAAGTTTTACTTTGGAATATGAATTGCGCTTTTCTTTTAAAACTAATATATCTAATATATTTCTTGCATGCTGTCTCAATAACGATTAACTTCTGGGATTCGGCTACTTCCTTTGCAGTTAGTTAATCCACTGAAAATGAAAGAACAGCTGGTCATCCAATTAAAAACTCAAATAGTGGACCTCGAACGATTTATCGATTTTCTCCAAGGTAACATTGCGGAACTCGTATTGTTGAGCGATGAAAAAATAACTCAATTTTTTGCATTGGTATGGTTATAAAAAAGGCGATTTCAAACTTTAACGAGTGTAAATAATTTTACAGCCGAAGGGGACTCTTTGACCTCGGGAGGGGAAGATTTTTTAAAGAAGAAAAATTGCGAATGTTCTTGCCCTGTACATTCCAGCTCCGGCTCTACGTCCGCCGGGAAGAGTTTTGTGAAAGAAGGTTCTCGATTGCAAAACTTTTCCTCTAGCAGAAAAAACGACGAGGTAGGTTACACCAAGTTGAATTATCGCTTTAATACGATTTGTTCTCGGTGAGAATAAAAAAAAAGAGTAAATTTAACAAGCAAATAAAAACAAATCTGAGAAATAAAATTAAAGGCACCTCATCCTAAAAATTTTGTAGTTTCTCCCGACTGTCTATAATCACTTATTTTTCTTGTTTTCAGACGAAAGAAAAAACTGTTAATATGATACGTAGAGCGGCAGCACTCTTGCAAATTTTTGCTCTATCTCAGTTCGGATGTGGAACAACCGCTATACGTTTGAATTCTCTTAAAAAATCATCGAAAATTCACCACTGGGGGTAACAATTTATTCACTAAATTTTACACTTTTTACTTTAACTCCCTTCGAATTCGTTGTTGTGATACCTAAAAAACTTTTGGACCTTTTTAGCAATTTTTCTTTAATATTTTTAGCACTCAGGGCTCAAAAATCTTTTTTTTGTTTAGGGATTTAAGGGCAAGATTAGAACTTGCAGTCGTAAATATATTAACTCTGACTTCCGAAAACGATTCTCGGCCAACTTACGAATATTCCTCTGACAGCGAATCCGTTACCACTACTTGCGACGCGAAAGTCACCGCCGCGGTCCGAAAGCAACTCGCAACAAGCATACGGGATTTAATGCAACACGGTTTGGTTGCGGTAAGTTTCAATTACGATTTCTTTAATTTTTTTGCTTTTTCGTCTCAGACGGTAAAGCAATTATTTTTTTTCTTCGGTTTTTGCCGTTTTCGAGTTTTTAGGTTTTTGCTTGACGGTTACAGATGGGTCCAGGCACTAGTTTAGTTCCTTTCATAGGATGCTTCCCTTCGAGAAACAAAGACATGCCTGCAATGCACGCTTGGGAACTCGTATTGCGCTATTACGAATTAAAAAACGGCGCAAGGTGAAACGGATGAGCTTCGGAACTCAAATTCTTAATTTTAAACAAAGCTAAAAAGAAACCTTTTGCAGGTTTAACTCAACGCCTGTTAGAAAGCTTTCCCAGAGTTTCAATTTGAATATCGTTGGTAGCAAAGCCGTTTCTAACAAGCAGAACATGTTAGGAGCGATTGGAAACATTGTGGCGCTCCATACGAGGTTCAAAAGAAGCTACGACGCTCAATTTAAAGCTTTCGTATGTTCGGCACTCAAGTGAGTTTTGACATTTTATCGATTTGATCGCTACACTGCTTCCGAAACTACATTTTGATATTTCTTTCAGTTGCCAAAAATTGGTCGTTTGGCTAAGGCTCATATTTCGATGTCGGCCCCTCGTAGAAACTTACTACGAGCATTGGAGCTACGTTGCTAAGACCGGTTTTGAAGACGGTCTACAGAGTCTGGATAAGCTGACTCACATAAAATTCGACCTTCCCGTAGACATTGCTATACATCAGTTCCAAAACATCAAAGATGCATTCTAACGGAAAGATTAATTTTGACAAAAAAGCTTGACTTTGGCCCAGTGTTTGAAAGCGGAAGCGAATTTTGCGTTTTAGAGGTGGTCTTCACAAAACGAAACCAATCCCGGAATAAATTTTTTCCAAGTTAAATCTTTTTAATTAGGAACTAAATACCTGTAAATAATGGGAGAACGGATAAAAATTTAAACTTGATTTGAGCCTTTTCAATGAGTTTCTCCGCAAAGGATTTTTTCGCATTTTTTCTCCGTGAAATTCAGTTTGCAGCTTTGTCAAAGTATTGAACGATTAGATCGTGAGAATATATTTTTTTAAAAACAAAAAACCGTTCCTTTTCGCTTTTAAATATCTGGAATGCCGGATTCTGTAGACGGTTCTTTTAAATATGAAAAATCACAATCTAAATTGTGGTCAAATCACCCAAACCACCATTTCAATTAAATAGTCAAATATATTTTTTGATGATGACTAAAGAAAAACCTTCGAAAATTCCATCAATGTATATCCTTTTCCCGTCCATAGTTTAGCAAAAGCGTAATAAAAAGTACAAGGATAAAAAAATTATTCCGTTTTAAAATTTAAAATACAATTTGTACTGACAATTGTAAGAGCTACATCATTCTTATTGCAGAGTAAAATTTTATTTTATTCTTTTCATGGCGTATTTTTGTTAGGTTTACGCAGACAAGACCCAATACCGCAGAGCGCTCCTTAAGATCCATGCACTGCGAGCTAAAAAATATTTAAAACTTAAGATAACGACTGATTTTTGCGACAGTTAATAAAAAATTAAAATTTCGCATTTTTTTCTTTTTCTTCTTTGTTTGTAAAAATATTTTTAGAAAGTAATAAAGTTCAACAACTGATTATATTATAGCACTTGGGACCGATCCTTTTAATTTTTCTTCCCCTTGATGAGAATTAGTTTTTCCTTGCTGGCTGTTAATGTTTTGCGACTTGTTCTCGCATTCCTAATAATTTCTTTTGGTTCCCCGCATCCGATAGGTTCCTTCCTAAATGTAAAACAGTCGAGGGAAAGTCCCGGAGTCACTAAAACAATAATAAACATTAAATAAGAAACTAATTCCTCGACAAAAAATTGATTGGAAAGGATTTTACGAAAAAAAATTATCGATCTTGTGTTTTAGTCAATCCTGTAAGCTCGACATCGGCTCATTAATTCCAAGCGGATTAGGAACAGGTTCACGGATGTAGTTCAGTCGATTTAAAAACTATTGGGAGAGGATTTTTTGTCAGAGGGTGGTATAATTTGTAAAAGTGACACTTACGATGTTCTGCAACTTCGCGTGCCGATCTAAATTTTCTACCGTTAGGATGATAATAATACACGTCGGATTGGCCTCCCGGCAAAGCGCCGTTTACTCTGTAGACCAGTTCTCTCTTCCATCCTTTCTCTAAAGGTTTTAAATAAACATCCAGATTTTCGGAAATCGGTTCCGATCTTAAAGGAAAAAAAAGTATTACAGCGAAATATTACGAAGATGAATTTTTAGCTCGGTTTTACATACCTATGCCTAGAACTCGATTTAAAAGCCGATTCCCCTTTTTCCTCTATTTTGTTTTCGCCTATTTTTTTCATCATTTCCTTTTTCCTCATTTCCCTATATTTGACAATATTTTTTTGGACGATGCTTTTAATGTCTGCCACTTCGTTTGAAATGTTAAGTTTTTCGGCGAGCTTTTCTTGTTTAGATCTTTCCAAAAAATGTCCGGGTTCCGTTTGTTTGTTTGGTCTACCTTTTTTTTTCGCTTTTCCTCTCAGATCTTTCTCTTCATTTTTTTCTCGGTTCGCCTTCAATTTACCGTTATAATTACGATTTCTAAAATCTTTTGCATCCTCTCCTAAGCCGACGTCTTTGGCTGGAAAAAAGAAGCAAAACAAGTTGCAGAAAGGCATGGTTTGGTCCTAAATTTTAAACATCCACAATCTGATAAAAACGCAGTCTTGCTCAACAAAAGCGACAGAAACCAAGAACTTTAAAACCTTACCTTTCTTATCTATTTTCTTAGGTTTCTTCTTTTCCGGAACTACTCTAGTTTGCTTGGATTTCTTAAAATTCATCAATGCTTTCAATTGCTGTTTCTTCCTAATCATGGACTGACGTTTAGATCTCGGTCTTCCCAAATCATAAGAATTTTCTAACACGGTGGACTTGGACGCGTCCAAGATTTTAGATTTAGCTACTTCTTTTGCTTTGTTTCTTGGCACTTTCGCAGTTTTATTTTCAATGTTTGGTTTTCGAAACTTCGCTACCGCTCTTCCGCGTATTTTTGCCTGCCTTACCATTTCTCCGTCAACGTTCAAGGTTCGTTTTTGAAAACTAAAGCATTCCAGATCAAGGCCATTTGAGACTAAAACAAAAAAATCCTAATGAAAGCCTTTAAAAAATATTTTAGCTCATGGTTTAAATTATTTTTGATGTTTTACTGCCACTAAGAAGTACAGTTAAAACAACAAATTCCAATTCTTATTTCACAAGCGCTTTTGTTGAAAATATTACTTAAATTTTTTTGTAAAAAAATCATTTATTTTTACTACTTGCAACATGAATTGAAGCAAAATTTCACTTACGATTAGCTTTGACCTCTGTTGTTGAACGAAGCTTTTTCCCATTTGGATCAAAGTAATATATATCGCAATTAGGTTTTTTGTTATCTGTAATAACTCTCATCACAACTTCTCGTTTCCACCCCAGAACAAAAGGCTGCAGTAGTTTTGGATTTTCAAGAATTGCATGATTTTCAGTCTGTGGATATGGTAAATTTGCAGACAAAACATCTGCAGCTAAATCATCCATTGTGCTCTTAGATGTTTCTTTCTCAGCAAAAAAAACTAAAAAAGGATAAAAATTAAATATTCTGAACGATTTTTTAAAAGCCTACGATTTCCAAAAAAGAGTTAAGTAATACAGTCAAATTTGTTTTTAACAAAATCTTGTATAACTGGTTATAATGACAAATGGTTTTAAACAAGCCATAATTCAAGACATAGTCAAATAGTCAATCAAGAAGATGAGAACTAGGGCAATAGAAATTCGGATCATGAAAAAATAAACGATAATGTTGAAGTTTCAAAGCAATTATCTGTTTTAAAAGCAAATTTTGATAAAAACTTTCCCCTTGTTTTACAAAGTAGCGATAATGGGGATAACTTTGAATCCAATTTCATTTTTCACAATTACTATTTAAAATCAATGAAATTCAAACCAAGAACATGAAACAAACAACTTTAGACTGTTTTGCATAGTAACTAAGGTAAGTTCACAATTTTTTAAAGAAAAAAAATGATCTTAGTTTTAATGAAGATTGGTTATAACTAACAAATTTGCCCGTTCCCTTCAATTTTGTTATAGCCGAGTTCGACGCTACTTTCTTCTATAAATGTTAATCGAATTTTTGGTAGAAACACATTTAAAGGGTTTTCAAATTAACAATACATGGATGAATTTTTTCTAATTGCTTGTTACAAAATTTTATTGCTTACATTTCCAATAGTGGTTTAGGATGGTAATTTATTCATTCAATTTTCGTTTGAGTTGGGTTGAACAATTTCTTAGCTTTTTCGAAACGAATAATATATACGGTTTAAACTGCACTAACTGCATTATCGTTAAATTTTTTCCATTTGTCGAGATTACCCAAACAGATCTGATGCGATAAAAATACAGTTTTTCTTCTTAAGTTCATCTTTATAGCATTTTTTTAAATTTACTTACTTGTTTCAAAATTACATAAAATGTGTTTCATTAAAATCCAAACCAAAACAAAAACATGATGCTGATGCTGAACCTACGAGTCAAAATTTTTGGCTGTGTTCGGTTCGGCCGTTCGGGTGAGTATTGTTACGAGTCGCGTGAAGTTGGCTGCCGGCCGGCCGGCCGGCTACCGAAGAGCAAAGACCTTTAGGCTTTACTCGCCTTTGACGCACGATCTGCTTTATTGGTTGTCATTGGTCGGTCAAGCAAAAATAACATAAATATATAGCTCTAGTAAATACCTATCTTGTCAAGAAGGACATTAGCGTGGTTTTTACTTCTATAGGAGAAGTTTCTAAGATATCTTGTGCTATTTGGGTATAATATAAGCGTCAAGATTTAGTATGGTTTTCTATTGACACGATTCCTTCGAATTTTGTGTTCGAATTTAAGAAATTTAAGATTGTTTTGACCAAAAAAATTTTCTTGGCAAATGAAGTGCAAGAAATACAAATCTCTTCAAGTTTTCCTAAATCTAGGAATGTTTAATACTAGTCTGAAATGCTGTTGCTTTCGGGAAAAATTGTTTAGTTGAATTTGAAGATCCATTCAAGTCTTCACTACCCACCGAACGTTCTGGTAAATTCATGTTTCTCTGCTTATTCTCGTATTTTCCTTTATATTATTGGATTATACAAAAATTTCTTTTCGAAAATCTATTATTTGACTATTGCTTTTCAATTGCCATTTGTTAAATTACTTTCATTGAAGTATTTCTAATTTGATACTAATATTTGGGTTTTTCTTTTATTTCAGTTTTGCTTATCATATAATCATAATAGCCTTATTAAAAAGAGCTCACAAGTATGTTAAGAGGATAATTTATCAAGATTTGCAGTATCTATTTCTTTTGTGAAACAAGTAATCGGAGACAATGGCTTTAACAAGTAATGTAACAAATTTCATTTAGAATATGATTTTAGACTGGCATATTTGTTGTACTGGTACTGTACAAAAACATTTATTCTCTTACTAGGATAATTTGAAAAAATATTATTGCAGTATCAGTTTTATTTATGTCACCTGCAAATAATTGCATCTTACAAAATAGTTACTTTTATTAAAAATTCCTTAACTTATTGCCTTAATAATGTTTAAAATTCTAATGATGCATTACTTCCAGAAGAAAGTTTTGCCTAAATCACTCTTCAAGCTTGGGAGTACCAGCTTGCAAAACCTTGTGTGGCAGTAAAACCGTAACAAACAAATTGATTAAAAATAGCTGCGCAGAAAATTGATTTGCTTTTTTTGAAGAATTTCATACAATTTGAGGATTTATTTGATTATTTTGAAGGCAATTTTTCGAATCATTGTAAATTAGTCTTAATAAGATAGGTGCTTTGCTTCAATGGTAACTTACATATGCCTCTACTTTTTTTTTCCATTTCAGTTGATATGTTTTTGAGCACTCTCACTCCAAAATTTTATGTAGCTTTGACTGGCACTTCATCTCTTATTTCTGGACTTATACTGGTATGTTTTTCTAGCTTGAGATGTATTTTTTTTCATCCCATAAATGAATATCTTTTTTGATTTTTCAGATTTTCGAGTGGTGGTATTTCAGAAAATATGGAACTTCGTTCATCGAGCAAGTCTCGTTAAATCACATAAGTCCTTGGTTTGGAGGAGAACCTAGCAGTGAAAGCGGTTCGGCTTCAATTAATTCAAACAATCAGCAAGGCGTTCCAGGTAAATGAATTATTCGTTTTCATTTTGTAAGGATCTCAATTGGATTTTTCAATCTGAGTACACTTTTTTCATTTAAATCTACTGTTTTAAAAATTGGAATAACGTAAAATCGAATTAAAAAATTGAAAATTGAAAATTGTTCAAACATTAATTCTTATGTTAGGATTTTTTAAATAAAATTTTTTTTCATGAATTTGGCGGTGTAAGTTACCGGAGAAAAACGAATTTTCAGAGTGCAAAGTTTGGAGGAATCCGTTGAATCTCTTCAGAGGTGCGGAATATCAGAGATTTTACTGGGCCACCAATAAGGAACCGTTGACTTATTACGACATGAATCTTTCTGCTCAAGATCATCAGACCTTTTTCACTTGTGAAGGAGACGCGGGAAAAGAAGAATATCAAAGTAATCACTTTTTCTTTTTTAAAATGAGAAAACAGACTTTTTAATTTTGACCCGTGTGGAGATTTAACTAAAATTCAGAATTTTTTTATTAAAAATTATGGGAGGATAATCATTTGTTATTTTTTTTAATCATTCTGAAAATTTATTTTTTAGTCATGCAGACTGCTTGGAGGGAACGAAATCCCATCGACCGAATCAAAGCTGCCCACAGAGCTCTAGAAAAAAGTCCGGATTGTGCCCCTGCATACATTTTGTTAGCCGAAGAAGAAGCCACCACAATGTTAGAAGTAGAAAAGATATTGAAGCAAGGTCTAAAAGCTGCAGAAAACAATTATAGAAAATCTCAGCACATGCAACATCAAGGGAGCCTAATGGAAGGCATTCACAGTGAGTGTTTCGTTCGCTGCTAGTTTCAAACATTACGATTATCGATTCGAAAAATGGATCTAGCAAAAGCAAAGCCTTTCCCCAATAAAATTCGGAACTCGTAATTTTTCAAATGGTCAATCATTTTTTCTAGGAAGAGACACTAACGTATTGATTTATATGAAAAGAAGGTTAGCCATGTGCTCGCGGAAATTATTAAAACTTAAAGAAGCCATTAAATATTTTCGAGATGTAAGTAATCTTTCGTTCATATGTATTTGTTGCCTCGAAAATTTTATCCAAAAATCACGTTTACCTTTAGTTGACGAAGGAGGTACCTCCAATAATGAACGTCTTGAACGTTCAAGAAAATTTAATCGAAGCTTTATTGGAGATACAAGCGTACGCAGACGTTCAAGCCGTCCTCGCCAAATACGACGATATAAGCCTTCCCAAGTCTGCGACGATATGCTACACGTCGGCATTGCTTAAAGCAAGGGTAGTCGCCGACAAGTAGGTAAAAGGAGTCCGGAAAAATTTATTCGACGAGGTGATATGCAAATTTTTTTTTTTTACAGATTTTGTCCCAACGTAGCAAGTAAGAGGGGTTTGACGCCGACAGAAATGGCCGCGGTAGAGGCCATCCACAGAGCTGTAGAATTTAATCCGCATGTGCCCAAGGTAAGAAGTCCTTCGAGTCTGGATTCCTTGTTAAAACTTACCAAATTTGTTTTTTTGCAGTACTTATTAGAGACGAAACCTTTGATTCTTCCTCCCGAGCATATTTTGAAACGAGGCGACTCCGAAGCTATAGCTTACGCTTTCTTTCATTTGCCCCATTGGAAAAACGTGGAAGGTGCTCTGAATCTTCTGCATTGCACTTGGGAAGGGACGTTCAGAATGCTTCCTTATCCTTTAGAGCGAGGGCATCTCTTTTACCCTTATCCGACGTGCACCGAATGCGCCGATCGAGAGCTTTTGCCTTGTAAGTTATTCTTAACGATGAAATTCGTGCCAAAGATTTTATAAATCGTTGTTTGATATTTCTATCGTCAGCTTTCCACGAAGTAAGCGTATATCCGAAAAAAGAACTTCCTTTTTTCATCCTGTTTACTGCTGGCTTATGTTCTTTCACTGCTCTTCTTGCTCTCCTTACTCATCAGTATCCGGAGCCGATGGGTATGATCGCTAAAACCGTGAGTAGCTTTATCAAGATAATTTTTTCAATTTTTTGCCAGATTCTTATAAATAATTTTTTTTATTTAAAATTTAAAATTTTAGATTCTTGGTTGGTTCTCGCTTCCGTTTAGCTACGTTTGGGATAAATTGGAAACGATTTTACCTTCTAATCTATTACAGCAGCTGTCACGAGTTTAACTAATTTTTTGATCAAAACGTTCGCTAATGTTTCTTTGTTTTTTACAAAAGCTCCGTATATTCTTTATTGTCAACAGTTTTTAATAATAATCAAGTTCATCAACCAACAGTGTCATAATACAAAAATTTTTTTGCAAAAAAGTACTAATTATTTAATTTTTTTATTTAGGTCAGCATTTTTCTTCTCTAAAAAGAAAAATCCTCCTGAAACGATTACCTTTTTCGAGAATAATGGAGGCAATTGACCGCTTTTTCATTTTGTGATATTTCTTATGTTTGTCATATTGTCACAGAAGCAATTTATGATAGAATTTTTAAAAAGTCTATTTGTATGTGACAGTTAAATCGACGGTTGTAAAATTTTTTTCAAAATTGGAAAAGAACGCAATCTTATTATGAGGTAATAAGTATAAGCTCTTATAAGTATAAAACTCTTGAGTAATTTTTTGGGTTTGGATGCGTCGGCTAGAGGGCGGGCGGGCGGGCGATGATAGGCCGAGCTAAAATAACGGCAACACTGTAAAAATATACACCGACAAAATGTTGATTAGCTTCTCACCTTGAGCGAAATGAATCCTTTACGGTGAAAACTGAGAAAATGTTAAGATCTCAACCTCAACTCAAACGTCGGCGAACCAGTTTTTTTTGCGATTCGTGAAAGTGGAATTTTTTATTTTAAACCTGACAGAAGGACCAACTGGTTTTGATCTGCCTTGAAAGGAAAAATAAACGGGAATGGGCGAATTCGGAACTGGCAGTCGCCCAAAAAGATTGTTTGAATTTATATGTCGACGGCCGGTTGGTCTTTCGTTAACGATCGCATCCTTTCTCGGTAAACGTTTCAAGTCATTTGATCCCGCGTAAGTCGTCAACAGTGTGTAGGTATGCATCTATCGTTCAAACTTTTATGACTGACATCTTTTTATTTTAAATTATAAGCTTTTAAGTTAATCCAAAGCGATATCTTTTCTCTGCACACTATTACGAAAAAAATCACTCGTGCAAAATTTATTAGGACACGATTTCCTAGCAAATCGACTCCTAACGTTTTTCAGAAAGCAGGTGGAAACATCTTTAATACTAACGTCATCCAGGTGATTAGATTTTAATGGTATTCCATCCTGGAACTGAAATGGTTGACCTTATTTTGTGCAATTAATCAATAATTATTAAAATGACTTTGAGCTGAATGCTGTGTTTAACAGTGCACAATGGCAAACTTAAAAATGCTTGCCTGGATGTGTATGTAAGATTTGTAGGCTTTGCAATTGTATATGCCCAGCCAAGTGTTTATTGCTACTTGCTGCTAATTTTTTGATTCATGAGTGGATTGTACTGTGAAAGTTTTATTTAATTAAATCAAATAATGCAATCTTTTCCAATGTTTTAGTTTTATATTCCTGGTGTGACAAACAACTGAATTGATAGTAACTAAGCAAAAACTATTTTTTTGTAAATTTTGGAAAAAAATCATTTTAATTTTTTTTAAAATCAATTATTATTTTTTAAATGACTAATGCTTTTGGAAATAGGAACTTGACAAATTTCTTACTCTTTAATGCCTTAACCACATGACTTAACTTAATTTAAATAGTAAATCAAATCTCAATCATTTTTAAACTACCGTAGAATGGGATGACTTTGTATGATTTTTGGGGTGACTTTATATGTCTAATTTTCGCTATTTTACAGCTATTTTCAATCATATTTTTATTTTATTTGAATGGGTAGGTAGATTAAGTCCTATAAAATCAAAAAATCAAAAAAAATTATAAAAAATTAGCTTAGATAAATTGGCAGAACGAAATGTTAAAGTCACCCCATTCTATGGTACTGCTGTTTGGCAAATATTGCCAGAACACTTTCGAGTAATTAATGAAATATGTGTAATTATTTGGAACTTTAAATTATAAATGTAAGAGATTTTAAAAAATTAGGAATTCAAGTTTATTTCAAAGCATTGCTTTTGCCCCTGCATTTGCTTGGTGTTGCCCAAACAAATATTTTTCCTCGATTTAATCAGTTGCAAAGCCTTTTTAAAAGAACGACAGATAATTAAATGCTTGCTTTCAATGTTTTTTTGTGCTTAAAAATGACACATTCAAAGTGATAATATTTATCATCCTTATGTACAGTGTCTTGATTCTTTGCATTAATTTAATTATATTTTGTTGTGTGCTAAAAGTGCTTGTGAGAGGAAAAATTTACCAAAAAATTACATTAAAAAAAATGTATGGCAAATATCTACATTAAACAAAATAAGGTTTGATTCTTTTTTTGAATACAAAAAAAAACTGAAACAAGAATGCAGGCAGCTGCAAAATGTAAATTTTCTCCTAGAACCAAAAAATGAAAATGGTTTTTTTTCTACATATTACCTACAAATAAATAATTCCCCATGTCTCATCATTCGATAACCATTTTTCTATTTTTTGATTATTCCAGATGTCTGAAGGGAACGGGATGGAACACACTCATTTAATATCGGTGTGCGTCTTTTGTCTGCTTTGTGCGACTCACATCCACTGTTCGGAATATTCTTCACGAGCCATTCGAACGAAGATTAAACCCAAAGGAGAACAT
Organism: Liposcelis brunnea; assembly: GCA_023512825.1. Lineage (NCBI taxonomy): Eukaryota > Metazoa > Arthropoda > Insecta > Psocodea > Liposcelididae > Liposcelis > Liposcelis brunnea. The sequence goes on along the minus strand of CM042068.1, from coordinate 15,590,107 downwards.
TCGGTGAGAAACCACGAAGCCTCGGAAAAGTTTTACAGCGGAAACGATGAGGGCGGAAAAAAAGATGTCATCTATACGGAAGGCTCGGCCCACACTGCCAAAATTTTTCCTGGTTTTCGAAACGAAAAAAAAACTTCGCGATCTATTCGACGGTTTTCTCGTATCGCAAGGGCAATATTCCTACGGTCGGAATCGGAAAAAATTCCGTTTGCATTGCCCGAACCAGACGAAAAAGAGTATTCGAGGAGCAAAAGGAATGCTAAAAGTGCGGCGGCAAACGTTGCCGAACAAGTCTACGTAGAAAAATTGTTTAAAATGTACACGAACAGTGAAAATAAATTAGATTTAAACGGATTTAAAAACTTGTTAAAAAGTTTGCATTTACCTGATTCTTTGTGGATAGGGAACGTAACCGTAAATGAAGAGGAATCCAAAAGTATCGAATCTCAAAAGTTCCAAGGCGAAACAGACGTCGAAAATCAAAAACGTAATAGCAACGGGGTACATCTTCGAAACGGGAACCCCGCCGAATGTTTGTCGGCAGAGTCCCTGTTGAGAGGAGCCGAACCGAATCCATCGTTTAGGGAAACTCACATCATCGACTCCCACGAGAATTCCATAACAGCCGGCAAAAGGTATTTCCTAAAATTTCTTACTTTTCGTGTCATGTAACGTTGTTGCAGTTTTTTTCTGGAATCAAACTGCAGTAGGACATTGGATTTTGAAAGGCTTTCATCTAATAACTATATATATCGTTTTAGAAAACCAGAAAGGAAGAAAAGTGAACATGAAGAGTCTGGAACGGAAACTTTGCCTTACGTCGAAGAACAAACGTCTTCAGTCGGCCAAGATTTGCACCTGACAAAAGAACAGTTTGCTAAAGTTTTACCTTTCTTGTTATATAATGTGTTGATTCCTTGGAGGTGCCGCGACTCTCAGGATCAAGACGATCAGCTAGCTGGAGACGATCGCTTGAGTAATATTTGTTGAATCAAAAGAACTCCGCTTTCGGATTTTTTTTATTTTGAAAATTTTATTTTCAGGCGTTTGGCTTTACGCGAGCATCAGTGTCATAATCATTTCTTTATGCGGTCTCTTGGGTGTCTTCGTTATTCCCATAATGGGAAACGCCTTTTATCAGCAACTTCTTCAATTTTTGGTTGCTCTAGCGGTGGGAACTCTTTGCGGGGATGCTCTTCTGCACTTGCTCCCGCATGTAAGTAGTTTTATTTTATTTTATTTTATTTTATTTTATTTTATTTTATTATTATTTTTTTTTTTTTGAATAATATTTTTTTTTCTATTAGGCAATGATTCCCCATCACGACAGCGACGAAGTCCATGCAACTGTCGGGGATCACGGTCATACCGTGACTATGTGGAAAGGGCTGGCCGTTCTCCTCGGTATAGTTTTTTTTTTCTTGACCGAGAAAGTGTTAAATCTCGGTTCCGAATGGAGAAAAAGGCGTCAAAGGAACAAAAAGGTAATCAGACTACGAACGAAAAACAACAATGAAATATTCACTAATTATCAATAACATTCTATTTTTTTTTTTTTTTTTTTTTTTTGAAAAAGAGTTGTTTTCAAAAAATTATTTGATTTCCAGTTATAAAGCTAAAATTATTTTACATGTGTATAAATATTAAAATTTTACCGTTTGTTTACTGTATGATTGGGAAATGTTTTAATTAAATGTATTTTTGCTCGAAGGAAACTTTGCCATCATCTAAAAATAATAATTTGTTATTTATTAATTGAAATTTACAATATATTTTAACACATAAATTTTATACTTGCTTTCAGGTTCAAGGTCATTCGCACGTCCAAATCCTAAACGGAAATGACGAAAATAATCCGGTCGGCGAAAAACTTTGCAAGCACAAATACAGTTCTTACCCTTACTGCTACCCGGATATAAAAAGTAACAAAGACGGTCACGAACACAATAGGAGCATCGTCGGCTACCAAGAGGATAAAACGTAATCTCTTTCAACCCGTTCGCGTCCACCTCGTTTTCATTCTCGAAATAAAGTTCTAATCTAAATTTTTCAGGATCTGTCAGGAATCTTCGAAGAAGTGGTCTGAGGAATCGCAAGATGTTGCTGAGAGCCAAAGGTTGACTCGATTACCCGAAAGCGAGAATAAAAGCGAACCGGGCGAAAAAGGTGACGTCGACGAAGAAAAGCAAAAGAGATCGGACCTAAACGATATAGAATGTGATAAAAAAGACGGAGAATATACCGTGATTATTAGGGAGCATCAAACTACTCATCACGGTCACAGCCATGCCCACGGTCACGTCCACTCCGCTCCGGAATCTCTTAGGTATCTTTTTCGCTGCTATCACATTCTCTATTTTTCTCTCTTCTAAACAAGAATATGTAACGTTTTTCTTAGCTCGGTCGCTTGGATGGTCGTGCTGGGAGATGGTCTTCACAATTTCACGGACGGAATGGCCGTCGGAGCGGCTTTTTCAAACAACATTGCCGGCGGATGTTCCACGGCTGTGGCCGTCTTTTGTCACGAGCTGCCCCACGAATTAGGTATAAATGACCTTAAAGAATTACCTGTTCGACCCCGTTATTTGCCACTAATCAAAAGTCTCTAAAACCGGTTTCAGGTGATTTTGCCGTTCTTTTAAAAGCCGGGATGTCTGCGAAGCAAGCCGTGTTTTACAATTTAATGAGCAGCATTCTATGTTTCGTCGGAATGTGCCTCGGAATATTCGTCGGAGATAACCCGGAATCCACTTCTTGGGTGTTCGCCGTTTCGGCCGGAATGTTTTTATATATCGGCTTAGTGGATATGGTAAGACGTGAAAATCAATGAAATTGTGAAAATAATTAAAGCGTACATTTTTGAAGTGCAAAGCCAAAGAAAATGGCTTAAATTGAAATTGACCAAAAACCGATTCGCTATCCCACCTTTTAGCTTTTAGAAAAAGTGGTCCCTTTTTATAAATGCTATTTAATAACGAATGATTTTTCATCTCTCAATTACAGTTCCCGGAATTGACAACCAGTCATTCGGCCATAGAAAGCTCACTGTGTCAGTGCTCTTTACAACTTTTGGGGTTGATCTCTGGGGTGAGCATCATGCTCGTCATTGCTTATTACGAAGATCATCTTTTAAATTTATTTAAGTAAAACTTTTCTGTTCCGACAATAAAACCGTTTCAGACATCAGTTAATATATTATGTTTTATGTTTTTGTGCTAAAAAGTATTATAGGAATGCTTCGGCCATTGACATTATAATCCTTCAATTAATTTTTTTTAATGTTGTTATACTAGATATTAGATTTTCTGAAAGGAAGGACAGAAGTGTTAATAAATTTTTTAATGTTATTGATTTTGTATACAAGAGAAGAAATCGTTTAATAAATTTTTATGGTGAAATTGAAACTTTTTTTCTTACTTATCTTTTTTCTTATCATGAATACCTAAAGGATATTCCATTTTAAAAGAATTGAAAAAAAAATTCTTGCTAATACAGTGTACAGAACGTTTATTAAATAATATTTATGTGCACATTCTTCAACATTTAAATTACTTCATTTTCCTCCATTTTTATATTTGAGTTTTTTTAGTTCACCTATTCCGTGACAAAAATAATTTCATAAATATTTCAAATAGGTCACTTTAATTTAAAAAAAATTAGAGTCTTTTTCTGTGGCAACAGTGTTAAAAAAATCAGGAGAAAAGATTTTGAAAAGAAATAATTTTATTCTTGCTACAATTATTACGTAGTCCGCTTTTTCTTTTTTATAAAATTATTCGTTATCGATAATGAATCGACTAAATCGATTATGATACCGATTATTAATATCTATCAATACAACTGACATTATATACATATTTACTTGTTAAAACAAACTCGAACAGTCGAGTTAAAAGTTTCTTGTAAAAAGGTACAATTATTCATAATGTATCTTAAAAGTTTAAAAAGAGGGTAAAAGTTTACACAAATCTGCAATAAAAAAATATAATATAAAAAAATGATAGGATCCCGATTACTCGAAATAATCGTCTCACCATCATCGACTTAAATTCGTTAAAATAAACTTTGTTTATGAATTTTAATTTTGAGTTTTAAAAACGCAATAGCGAGGGTTCTATCGATACTTTACAAGTCCCCGATGGGGCAGACGTTGAGAGCGAAGGCGGCGACCGTTTCCGACTTTTTCCCTTCTGCTTTAGCCACGTATTGTCCCACGTCCGTCGGAGCGCAGTTGGAGATTTCGAATTTAAACTTTTTACTTCCGTCCATTATAAACTGGTATTTGTTGCTTTTTTCGTCGATGGGCTTGTTATCTTTCAGCCAAGTCACTAACAACAAAAAATAATGTATTTTAGGATACTGAAAATAAAAACAATTAAGGGAGCCGAACAAAAGTATGTAAAAAGGATTTATAATGTATGATGACTTCACTTTTTTCAGCTGTGTCCTCTTAGAAATTTCACGATAAAAATTCTGTCATTAAAATGGATTAAAACCAAAACCAAACTTACACATGCTTGTGCTATGGCTTGTGGGATCGTTCGTTGACGAACGGGTGCGTTCGGCAAGCAAGCATTCGATTTTAAATGCACACCGCGGCGGGGCGTGCCACTAGAAAGCGGTGACAACCTCATTCCGTCATTGCTTTTTTTTAGGGCCCAATCACCACCAGTCAGTCAGCGCCAATTTTCGTGTTGACAAGCCATAGTCGAATCGGGATCGGAAAACAAGTTAAATTTTGGTCGTGCCAGTGTCTTTTTCTTACCTTTTTGGGGTGTTTTTTCCGTTTCGCATTCGAACGTAGTGCTTTCCCCTTCTGCAACGGTGGCTGATTGAGGGAATGTTTTAAACATCGGGCCCTTAGGCTCTTCGCCAGGAACTGCAAAGGAAGCCAAACAATTAAGGAAATCGTTTAATCTTCGTTTGTTATTGTATAAGGTAATGCGATTTTTCATTTTTTTTTTATTTTTTGACACTCAAACACGTTCGACTATAAGATGGTAAATCTTTTATTTTTATTATTGATATAATGTGTGCTTGTAGATCGTAAGGGGCATCAATTTAATCAGTACTGCAGTTTTCTTATTCCCCTATAAGCAGGCACAGTAATGCATTAAATTTTTTAATCCTTTTAAAAAGGACATGTTTGCTATCGTATTCGATTTCCAAAACCATATGTCCATAGTCTCTTAAGTACTAAACCTAATTAAACATATTAATAACGGAACCATTAGGACCTTCATGCAGAAATTCAAATCCAAATGAGGCTTAGATCAATCTAATTTTGGGTTCTATAAATACTATCTGAGCTACCCCGTTCAGCTTCTAATTATGCTTGTATTTTGAATTTTTTGTCAGAATGAATGCAATGATCAATCTATTTATTTTTCCATGTGCAAAGATAACTTGTGCTGTGCTTCAAGGTATTTTTAACTGTTTTAGGTAAATATTTAACAACTCATTCACTGAAATGACACAAATCATTATAATTATACGTATATAATTAATAAACCTGTGCATGGCTATTTCAATCGAAAATAAATAATTACATTGATATTGGCATTCATTTATTTCAAGCATTAACAACTTTAGTTAGCATGGTAAGAGATGTAAGTGTTTCCCGGCTCACTTTTACTCTATTCGAATTGTAACAAATAGAATTAGACTTTTTTAAAACTGTTTTTAAAATCCCATAGATGGTTTCAAACTTTTTTTATACTGGAAGAGCCGCTGAGCTTGATGATTCACAATAATTGTATGTACATCATACGCAATTTGAGAATGAGAAACATCATCAAATTGTATGTAAAATTTAACTAACACTAAATCGTATGTAAAACTGAACTTAAAACTTACCTAAAACGTTTAGAGTACAACTGCTGAAGGATTCTCCGGCGTCGTTAAAGGCCTCGCACGTGTAAATCCCAGAATCCTCTGGGAATATTTCGTTTATTTTGAGTTTGTAAATGTTGGCCTCGTGTGTGTATTCGAAATCTTTGCTGGGTTTAATTTCTTTGTTGTCGTGAAGCCATACGACGTCAAATTTCTCTGCTCCTATTATGCGGCATTGCAAGACGACTGGATCGCCGTCTTTGACGTAAGCAGACATCAGATGACTCACGATTTTAGGTGGTTTATCACCACCTTTTTTAGATTTTGCTCCGGCAGGCATGGCTGAAAAAGAAAGTTTTGGATCGGAACGGTTTTCCCCGCAAATACAGTCGGGATTCATGGAAAAGCTTACGTTTAATGGTTAGTTTGCATTTGGTCTGAGCAGTTCCTAGGGAATTGGTCGCTTGGCAAACGTACTCTCCTTCGTCCTCGGGGAAAACTTCTTGTATGCTAAGAGTCGCTACTCCGTTTTTATATCTTAAATCGATGACGTCCGACGAGCTTAAGACCTGAAAAATGAGAATTAAAGTTAAGAAAAAAGTAGGTTCGAAGTGTACTTAAGAGTGTGGGGTATGGGCGTCACCTTTCCGCCTTTGGTCCAAACGCATCGAGGATCGGGATCTCCTTTGATGGTGCAAGAAAGAGTGAGCATATCCCCATCGTTTACAGTCAAGTCTTTCAGAGTCTTCGTAAATTCGGGGGCACACATCAAGGAGTCGTCTGGGGGTACTGAAACGGCAAAAGAAAAAATACGTGAGCTTCTGAGGGGGAGAAAAAATAGGGCCGATTCGTTATCTCTGCGACCGTGATTAACAACATGGCAACTTAAAAATATTCGCCGCGTACAAAAAGCATAGTATCGGAAATTAATTATTACACGTGCTATTTACAAAGGTTTGCAGCTAAGAATTTTTACTACTCGATCTTTGGTAAAAAGCCAGCGAATACCTGAAAGTAACAAAATCTAGAGCACCCTAGATATGTTAATAGAAAACGGCAGCGACAGAGATTTACAACAGTTGTTGGAGTAAACTAGACTTACGGATTAATTCTTTGGTGGTGCTACGGGACCGAGACGGACTGCTCGTCGAATCTAATTTGGCCCCATACTTTTTAATCGGTCTTTTGTCCGAGAGACCGTCGGCGACCGCATTACTCAAAGGTACCTAAAATGACATCATTATTAACCTTGTTATGTACACGATTCCACGTCCGTCTCTCGCACAATTTATTAAAACTTGTTCCATTTTAATAATTTTTGTACGATCGACTTGACGCCCACTTTCAGCCAAGTTTTCAATTATTTCTTCTTGCTTTTCGGTTATTAAAAATGGTCAGCGATGATGATGATGATGATGACGCAACCCCAAAAATTCTTGGTGGTTAGATGAAATGATATTTGCTCAAAAAATCAAAAACCAGAGCATAGAATTAAGAGGAGTCTCAAAAAAAAGGCTGACTATTTTAACCGTCGAGGATCTTGAAAGTTGCAGCAAAAAAAATATACAGTAAACCATGTAACCGAGCTAGTTTAGATCTAATCTAGCTCTCGGTGTAAGATTTTTTTAAATCAAGATCAGCTGTTATGATTTTATGTTGAAATCGAAAAACATCGGGGGAAATTTTTAAACATTTTAGTGTGATGAAATCCTGATAGTAAATCTCTGTATATTTTTAAACAAAAAAAAGCGAAGCAGACAGAACTGATCTAACGAACTGAAAGTATAGAGAAGAAAAAAAAAAGAAGGGAAATAATAAGTAGGATATATTAAAAGTTATTTACCGAAGTCGAAGCAGGAGTCGCGCTCGGTTTGGAGACCGGACTAGATTTGTACGAAGGTTTTTCACTGGAATAACTAGATTTGGGAGGCGGCGCCGATTGAGGTTTCGTAGGGGGCTCGGGCAGTCGTCGATCTAAACGGAAAAAAAAATCGATTGGCGATCTTTTTGAGAAAGAAACAAGACCGGAATAAGAAAAAACGTTACCTTCAACGATGACGACGCAGCTGGTTTCATCTTTTCCGAGGGCGTTTGTAGCGACGCATCTGTAGTTGCCAGAGTCGCTGGGCTTGCAGTCGACTATTTCCATCGTGACGACGCCGTCGGAGTGTTGCATCGTGTACTCGTATTTGGAAAGCTCTCTGCCTTCTTTGAACCATTTTATCTGGAAAGGAAACGAAAAATCAGGATCGCGTTCGGATGCGCGGCTCGGGATTCGGACGTCCAAGACATACGGTAGGGGTAGGCTTTCCGGCCACGCAGCACAAGAGTTTGCAAGTGTCTCTGGCTTGCATGACTCTGGGCCGAAGCAAGAAAGTAAAGGTCGGCACGCAGTCTTTCTCTTTTTGCCAGAAAGTATAAGGCAGTGCTTCTCGTCTTCTGACTTGCGGTGCATCCGGCTTATACCTTGGTAATTCTTTCGGTATAGCTAAAAGCAAAAAAAGAAACCGGTTTATTTCCGTTTTCTCGTTTCGGGATTATACCGCCGATCGAGTTTGTCGAGAGAAACTCACGCTGGACGTTGAGGAAAACAACTTCTTCCCTGAAGCCGTAATGATTTTCCGCTTTAATGATGTATTCTCCTCTATCGTCTAATTTGACTCTGTTTATGATGAAAGTGTAGTCTTCGCCGGCGTATCTTTTCATGTACTTTACAGACTGTTTCATTTCCTGATTGTTGTGGTACCAAGTCAAAGTCGGAGTCGCCAAAGCTATCACTCGACAGGTGAATTTGGCGCTTTGACCCTCGTAAGCGAAAGTGCTGCAGGGCTTGATGACGAACCTAGGGGCTGCTTGTCTTCGGTCTGAAATACGGATGCAGAACGCAGGGTAATTAATATGGTTTCGACTCGTTGAAATACGATCGAGATTTTCTTACCGAAAGAAGTTTCGTAAATCTTAAATTTCTCCATCAATAATTTCCGGAGAGAGGAGTATTCTGCGAGGCGGCCTATCGGCAAGACGAACGAATCCCAATCGGAATATTTCGCTCTTATCTTGTCTCTCATTCTGTAATATCTGGACGACTGAATAATTTTGGTTCGAGATGTTTCGTCTCCCGTTAGCCAAGGATGAACCAAACACTCGTGGGCAGTCATGCGCTTTCTGAAAATTTAACGAAACCCGCCGATCAGTTGACGGAGTCACCCAACATTCGTGTATTAATCGAGACTTACTCTTTGCTTTTGACTAATAATCTTCTGATGAAATCTTTACCCTCCTCCGAAACTCCGTTGAAAGCGTCTTCGTCGAATTCCCAGTCGCAGGCTTTTACGTTTTTCAACGTTTCGACGTCGTTTTCTCCCGCGAACGGTGACAGGCCGCTCAGGCTGGAAACGGATCGGTTAAAATAAAGAAGCCACGTTAAAAATGAATCGAGAAAACTAGAATCTTGTCAACGCCCAAAGTTTAACTTACAGGACGTAGGCGAGGACCCCCACTGCCCACATGTCCGTGTAAAAGCCTACCGGTTCCCTTTCGACGATTTCGGGGGCCGCGAATTCGGCCGTGCCGGTCGAAATTTTAACCACGTCGTTCGGGTCCAATTTGGTCGCCAGTCCGAAGTCTATCAGTTTTACGTTCGTACTGTTTCTCGTTTGGCACATAATGTTTTCTGGCTTGATGTCTGGACGAAAAAATAAATAAATAAATAAATAAATAAATAATGTCAAAACGATTTTTTTTCTTCTAAATTCATGAGTCTAAAAAAAAAAAAAAAGCAATTTTACCTAAATGGATAATATTTTTCTCGTGCATGTGTTTTACGGCTTCGCATATTTGTCTCATGTAATGGATGACTTCCGATTCGGACATTTGATATCCTTCCGAGGTGATGCGTTCGAACAATTCACCTCCGGACAAACTGTATCAAGAAAAAAAATATTAGACCGACACCCAAAGGATCGGATCGCTCCTAGGGCACTTACAATTCGAATATTAAAACCATTTCGTCGTCGTCTTCGAAAGCATCGTGCAAATTGATGAGTTTGTCGTGATGCAAATGATTCATAATATCGATTTCCTTACGGATCAGTTCTTTTTCCATGGCATGAGAAACTGGAATGAATTTAGCAGCAAAAATATTTCCCGTTTTTCTTTCTCTACATCTGTGCACGACTCCGAAGGCTCCCGTCCCGATTTCCTCCAAAATGTCGTAATAATCGTACACGCTATCACTTTTTATTTCCACCGGTTGCGGCACGTATTTCGAATATATGTCGAAAACTGTAACCACAAACGAGAATGGTTATCATGTACTTTTTCTTTCGTTTAGGCCCAAATATCGAATTAATGTATTCTTACCGTACTGATCGTAGTCTTTAATTTTCCCATCAGTCTTTCCACGGATTTTCTTGCCTGTTTCGTCGACTTGGAAAAAAAAATAATATGAATTTCGGCGAGTTCGAATAAAGCCCGATAAAAATATTACAGGAAATAGTTATTTCATACCTTCGTATTTCTTCTTTTGAATCTTCTTCTTTCCTGCATCCTTAGTCCTGACGATGTTACTTACTGCCGGTTCGCTTCTGCCGTAAACGTTTTCCGCGTAAACGCGGAACTCGTATTCGTGATTAGGAGTTAAACCGGTGACTGCCATCGTGTTGAACCTGAAACAATAACGAATCCGTCAAACGTAAATGAAGATGAGGTTACGAATGGATTTAACGTGAACCTCACTTCGCCCTTATTGTCGTACCTCGTATTTCCGACGCGAATCCACGAAGTCATCGGAAGTTCTCGTTTTTCCACTAAATAATTCGTGATGTGGGAACCTCCGTCCCATTCTGGAGGATACCAAGATAGCGCCAAAGAGTCGATACCCACGCTGTCGCAGACTGGACACCGGGGAGGATCCGGACGATCTGCGAAAGCGAAGGAAAAGATTACTCATGTCGGAGGGGGGAATCAAAAATCCCGAAAGAAAAAGATTTAAGCACTCACCGCTGATTTGGATCTTGATGATGGCGGAATCTTGGCCGAGATCGTTTTCTGCGAGGATTCTGTAGGAACCGCTGTCGATTTTGCTACCGTCCCTTATCGTCAGAATTGCGTGCCTTTCCGTAGTTTCTATGGCGAAATGGGCTCCGGATTCGATGGTTTCTCCGTCTCTGGACCAAAATATCCTGGGTTTCGGATATCCCACGAAAGGAATTTTGATGACGACGTTTTCGCCCTTGTCGAAGAAAGCCGTGTCTCTAAATCTAGGCGGCACGTTCAGCTTCGGTGCGGCTGAAATTTCCAGTGACCAATTAAGTAGCGATTATACGACATACGTTTTTATTATTACGCGGAAACCGGATAAAGACTTACTCATGATGAAAAGCTCCGCTCTCGTCGATTTGACTCCCCCTTTGTTGACTGCACGACAAACGTATTCGTCGGCGTCTTCGCCGTATACGTCGTTGATGATAAGCGTGTATGTTTCCCCTTCGGCAAACATGTGAAATCTCGCACCCTGAGTTATCTCTCTTGCTCCCTTGTACCTGAAACCGAACCGAAAGGAATATAGTAAAAGGAAAAACCTTTACTCAGAAAAAAAGGATCTGATTTTACCAAGTGATGACCGGTTTCGGAGTCCCGGCGATGGTGCACTGAAATTGAGCGTTGTGATTTTGGACGGCGTTACAATTTCTTAGGGGTTTGACTATCTCCGGAGGCGTTGCGGCCTTGGGATCTTTGATTTGAACGGACGTTGAATTGCTTGAAGGAGGACTGAGCCCTGCATCGTTTTGGGCGAACACGCGGAATTCGTATTGTCGTCCTTCTATCAGATTGCTAATGTTGAACTGAGTCGTAGTGCAAATAGCCACGTTCGCTCTTTGCCATGCAGAACTTCCGGCCTACGGTTCGAGCGTTCAACGATATAGATTACGTGCCAAAACGAGACCTAATTTTCAAACCTGTTCGCAACCTGTTTCGCACTTACCTCACGCTTGTCGATCCAGTAACCTTGTATTCTGGCTCCTCCGTCCGATGCCGGCTTCTCCCACGATAAATTAACGAAGTCTCCTCCGACTTCCGTGACTTCTGGTACTCCGGGAGCCGATGGAGGATCTGCAAAAGAAATAAAGAAAAATGCCGGTTTTTTTCCCCCCCGTTTTTCTTTGCAATACAAAGAAATCTGGGAAACGGTAAAAAAACAATATCTTACCGAAAGGAGCTTTGGCTTTGATGGGATTGGACCCTTCTAACGGCGGGCCCATTCCGTTTTCGTTAACGGCCATGACCCTGAAAAGATATTCTTGACCGTCCGTCAAACCTTGAACCGTGAAAGTGGTCTCTTTGCAAAAGGAATAAACGAGAACCCAGTGATTCATGCTTATGTCTCGCCTTTCGATTACGTAATGAGTCACTTTGAGCCCGCCGTTGTGCAAAGGCGGGGACCAGTTAAGAGTGCACGTGTGTTTGGTGATGTCGGAAACTTCCAACGGTCCTTGAGGAGGTCCGGGCAATCCTGTCGTCGTTATCGTAAAGGATCCGGAAGCGCTTCCGCTCTCGTTTTTGCATTCCAAAGTGTACGTTCCACTGTCGTCTTTGGTCACTTCTTTGATAAATATGATTATGTATTCGTCGAAGACCGTATACTTTATGTGAGGACTTTCTTTGATCGGTTCTCCTCCTTTGCTCAACTTAACCGTCATGGGTTGATCTCCGGAAATGAATATTTTGATTTTGGTGTTTTCGTTCTCCGGCAAATATAAATCTCCCGGTAGCCTGTCGATCCTCGGCGGAGCTGAAAAGAAAAAAAGGGCGTTCCGGTAAACGGATCGGAATAAACAAGGGAAAAGGGGAAACAAAGGCTCGTACATCCGATTTTTAGTCGTGCGACCGACGTAGCGAATCCGATAGAATTTATCGCTTCGCAAACAATGTCTCCGTTATCCAGCTCGCATAAATCGGTAATCATGAGCTTAAAAACTCCGTCTTTGGTAGCCGAACTGGTAAATCTTCCTCCCATAGTAATTTCTCGTCCGTTTTTGAGCCAGCGAGCAACCGGAGCCGGATGACCTTTGGCCTTAAAAAGGAAATGGAAAATTCGTTTAGTTTGACCCGTCGTTTTAATTGGTAAAGATTTTTCTGAACGTTTTAAAACCTACCTGACATTCCAACGAGAGAGATTTACCGAGAGGAGCTCCTTGGTTGGCGAGGGGCTTAACGAACTCTGGTTTTTCGCCTCCTTCGACCTCCTGTATCTTGACCGGTGTCGTACACGAGCTAGGTTCGCTTTTGCCGGCAGCGTTAAACGCAAATATTCTGAACTCGTAATCGCTCCTTTCTATCAGGTTGAGACACGTGAACTCGCAATCGAGAACGTGATAATCGTTGCATTTTTGCCAGATGGAGGGTCCGCCCAGTTCTCGTTTTTCTATTATGTATCCTAAAAGCCTGCTACCTCCGTCGGAGGTCGGAGGCTCCCATTTTAAGTCGCAGTAATTCTTGCCGACCTGCAACGAGTGTTTTTATTTTTTACATTAGAAATGTTAGTTAAATCCTTCCTGCCTATCAAAAAAGACTTAAGCAGAATCCCCACCGAAAGCAATGACTTTGAATAAAATTTGACCGTACCTTAACCACTTTCGGAGAACCGGGTGGAGAAGGAACCACAAATTTGCTTTTTAATTTGAAGGCATGCGAAGGAAGTGACGGCTTGCTTAATCCGGCAGCGTTCTTTGCTTTTACCCTAAACTCGTATTCGTGTCCATCGAGCAGACTGTGAACAGTGTAATTTGTATCTTTGACGAGATAATCGTTAGCCACTCGCCATTGTTTGTCTTCGAGAATATCCCTAAAAAGACAGAAAACTTATCTCTTATCCCTTCAAATTTTAGAAGTTCCAACATTTATGAAGTCTGTAAGCACCTGTATTCAATTTTATAACCCTGAATTCGGGATCCTCCGTCAAGCCTGGGCCTGTCCCAATTAAGAGTGGCATTTCCGGAATCCCAGTCGACGACCCTCGGTTGACCGGGAGCATCCGGTACGGTAAACGGAAATTTAGCGACTATCGGAGATTCCGTATCCAACGGTTCGCTTACGCCGTATTGATTTTCGGCTCTCACGCGGAAATTGTAGCTTTTGTTAGGCTCTAAGCCGATCACGTCGTAATGACAATTCCTGACGAAGCTGCTTACCTTTATCCAAACCTAAAGACAAAGGTGAGAATGTTAGTCGTGCTCGGAAACCGGGGAGCATGGAAAAAACACGACGACGAACGTATACCCCAGAGAAAGGATCCAATTTTTCTACCACGTAATTGGTTATCGGAGAACCTCCATCGTCTGTTGGCGGACGCCAAGAGATGGAACAAGTTTCGGGAGTAATGTCTGATACGTCCAAAGGCCCGAGAGGAGGCGATGGTTTATCGACGACCAAAACTCTGCAAGTGGCCGTGTCGGAACCGCAGGTATTAACGAGTTGAATCGTGTAATTTCCCGTGTCTCCTCTTTTGGCACATTTGTTCCTGAAAATAGTTTGCGTGTCTGACGTTTCGAATTTTATCCTGTCCGTCGAGAAAACTTCTTCGCCGTTGATGTTCCAGATCGGTTTCGGTCTCGGATTGGCGATGAACGGAACGGTGATGGAAAATTCCTCTCCCGCTATGACCGTCATGTCCCTGATGCTTAGATCGCTGGTTATTTTCGGAGGGAAAGGCTGCGATTGACAGACGATGGCGTCGGACGGTTGACTCCAGCCGCCCTGACCGGCAGCATTTACCGCTGCCACTCTGAATTCGTAAGTATGATTATCCAACAAATTGGGCACCCTGCAAAGAGAAGGTCAGAAACACGAAACGTAAAATAAACTTTTCACATTGAATTATTCGAACTGTGTCGCCGCTCTTACTTGTAGGTAGTGTCAGGTACGTGGAGGTGGCAAGCTTTTATCCATTTGTCTTCTGTGCTGAGCCGTTTTTCTATGACGTAGCCGGTAACTGGAGAGCCTCCGTCGTGTCTCGGTTTCGACCAGGTGATCGTTATGCTGTCTTCGGTGGTTTCGACGCCGCGAGGAGTTCCAGGTGTTCCCGGTGGGTCTGAAAACAAGAAAGGATGATTAATTCGCTTAGAAATTAATGAGATTTTCGACGGCGAGAAACAAATTTTAAAGCTATGTGAGCTTACCAAACGGATGTTTAGCTCTGATCGGTTGAGACGTGGTCGCAGGATCAGACACTCCGTATTTGTTTTCTGCCATCACTTGAAATTCGTATTCTTTTCCGACTACGAGATTTCGCACTCTGAGGAAAGGCGTTGTAACATAACTGCTCACCTGAAATTTGGAATAGAAAAGATGTAAAACAATTTAAAAAAGTATATTACTTGTAACTGCGAAACTGAATTCGGGTCAAACTTACTTTCGACCAAACAGAAGATCGAGCTTCTTTCTTTTCGACGATATAATTAGCAATGTCTATTCCGCCATTGTCCTTTGGCGGATTCCAATAAAGCGTCAGTGCATCTCCTCCGAACTCTTCGGCTCTTAAATTTTCCGGCGGTCCCGGTCTATCTAGTACTTTAACGTTTACCGTAGCCGTATCAAAACCGGATTCATTCTTCAACTGTAACCTGTATTGTCCCGTGTCTGATCTCTTGGCATTTTTCACGATAAAGCTGGCGTAAGTATCGGCCAACTAAAAGGAAACCGGAGAAATTAAGAAATGGGAAAGAAGTTACCAGATTTTAAATGTATAAGTCTTTCGACTGTTTACCTGTTGATGGATTCTGTCGTCTTTTTCGTCGACGTTGGAATCGTTAAAAAGCCAAGAGGCAGTGGGCTTGGGGAAAGCGACGTACGGAACGTGAATAGAAAAATCTTCTCCGGCTCTTATCGTGATGTCTCTCACGCCGCCCAGATCCATACACGGTTTGTTGGGTTGTTCTTCTATTTTAATCGCGTTGCTCGGACGGCTGGGTTCGGACTCTCCTATTTCGTTGACGGCAATGATCCGGAAAAGATATTCTTCTCCTTCCTTGAGTTTCGGTACCTTCGGGAGTCGGAACGTTGCATTATTAAAAAGTTACCTTCTCAACAAAAACTAAACCGGCACTTTCGGACTACTTACAGTGTATACGAGAGAGTTAACAGGAGCAGTGTTGACACTTTCCCAGTCTTTGTCGTCGACGTGTTTCTTTTGGACGATGTAACCTTTGATTTTGCTACCGCCGTCGTGTCGCGGTACGTTCCAGGATAAAGTAACGCTATTTTTCGTTATCCTGTCGGCTTTGGGAGGTTCAGGAGGATCCGGTCGTCCTGCATGGCAAAAATTGAAATTTTAAATACCGTTGTAGGCTTATAAAAAAATTTTGAGGCGTTTGCTAAACGATATACTAACGTCTCTGGGCGGACGCTACGATGGGTTCGGTTGGCTTGCTCGGTTTTCCGGGTCCTGCTTCGTTGACTGCAGTCACTCGGAACTCGTATCTGGAACCTTCGTGCAAATCTTGTACTGTGAAGTTCGTGTTGGGTGTCGGATAATTGTTTACTTTTATCCATTCGCCTCCTCTCTCCCGCTTTTCTATGTAGTAACCTTAATGAAAGGGAAAGGAAATTAAATGTTTTTGATCTTTGCCCCGTTGTTTTTTTTTTTTTTGACTACCAATATTACCTGTGATTGGTTTTCCGCCTGTATTAGTTGGAGGGAGCCAAGTGAGGCTGCAAGAATTAGGCGTGTAACCCAGGATGTCGGGCTGATTCGGCGCGTCTGGAGGGTCGAAAGGACTTTTGGCAACCACAGGCTTTCCTTCCAAAGGTTCTGAAACTCCGTACATGTTTTCGGCACGAACTCTGAAAATGTAGCGCCTTCCTTCAGTAAGTGATTTGACTGTGAAATTGCATCTAGGACAAAATCCTGGAACGTGGCGCCACGAGTCGGATCCGAACTCGGTCATTTCGACGATGTAACCTGCATAAAAATGTACAGTATATGATTTAAGAAGGCATCACTAAAATGTTTGAAAATGTAATTTTTTCAAAGAAATTTTGACCTGAATATGGCCGGTTAAAACTCCGCGGTGGTGTGCACGGAACACTTACCAGTAATCTCCGCTCCTCCGTCGTCTTTAGGAGGCGACCATTCCAAACCGATGTTGTCGTGCGAAATAAGTTTGTAACTCAACGGACCAGTAGGTATTCCGGGTCGATCGACGACCGTCACTTCTATGTCTGCAGAATCTTTACCAAATTCGTTGGAAGCTTTTATCGTGTATTTCCCACCGTCGTCTCTGTTAGACACTTCCACTCTTAGTCGTGTTTCTTCGCTGTTAGTGCTCATCTGTAACAGGAAATGACATCGTCGGATCTGTCGTTGTTTACAAATTTTTTTAATTCTTGCGATTCGAAAGCTTACCGAAATGCGAGGCGATTCCGTGAGAGGTATCGAATCCCTCGTCCACTCGACCTTGGGAATCGGTGCACCCGCTAACGGAATGACAATGTTGATGGGTTCACCTGCTCGGACTTTCAACTTCTTCCCGACTAAGCCGTCCAAGAAAAGTTTTGGTTTTTCTGAAAAATCGGAACAGAAAAACGTTCAAGTTATACAGTAATAAGCAAAAATGATGGATGCTCTTAACGATATTCGTACCTTTCATAGGTTTTGCTGTAAATGCGTTAGAGGTATCACTCGGTTTACCGGGTCCAGCTGCGTTAACCGCAATAACGCGATATTCGTACTGACGCCCTTCTTGAACTCTATCATCGGTGTAGTCTAAATTCCTGAAATGATTTAAAAGGGTTTGTATGAAAAATTGAATGTCCAAGAGTTTTCCGTTGCATTAATGTACCTTCTGGGTTCGGTCGTGAGCTTGACCCATCGGCCGGTCATTCTCTCTCTTCTTTCTACCTCGTAACCTATGATGGGCGACCCGCCGTTACTGATCGGAGGTTGCCATTTAATTTTAATATGATCTTTATCGCTGTCGACGATCTCCGGTTTACCGGGTCTTCCAGGAACGTCTGGAAAATAAATGAGATTAACAAGCTGTAGCTATTGCGATACTACCTTTATCAAGCGAGAAAACGATTTTACCGAATTGAGCTTTGGCCACGATCGGCTTAGAGGTATTCAAAGGATCAGATCGTCCTTGGAGATTTTCCGCCATCACCCGGAATTCGTATTTGGTACCTTCCATCAAACGTGGAACGGTCGCATGGGTATATTTAGCGTTGATGTACTGAACGGCAGGTACCCAACCTCCTCCGTGTGTCAGATCTCTTTTTTCGATTACGTAAGCCCTAAAACAAATGATTTAATAGTCAAACGCTAGCCCAATGACTGAAAAACTTACTTTTCGTTAAGGGAAATAAAACCTACGTGATTTCGCTACCGCCGTTGTCTTTCGGCGGCTTCCAAGATAGAGTTACGCTTTGGGCAGTAATTTCTTCGTACTCCAAAGGCTCTTCCGGAGGTCCTGGTCGGTCTAAAATAAATTTAGACTTGTTAGTTTTTTTTAAATTCTTAGATACAGTATCTATATTTCTTATTAGAGTAAAACTTGTAATTTTTTTTTTTGAGTAATAATTCGTCACAGCGTTGGGGCTTACCTAATACTATAACTTGTAAGGTTCCCTCATCGGTACCAGAATTATTTTTTAGTAGCAGATGATAAGATCCGCTGTCGGAGCGTTTGGCGTTAACGATGTGCAAAACTGTGTGATATCCTATGGAAGTAATGGTCGTTCGGGAATCTGTAACCACAGGTTTGGAATCGACCGTCCATGTTACTTCCGGGATCGGTTCTCCGATGAAATTTATGTCGGTGTGAATGATAGTGCCGGCCTTAACTCTAATTTCGTTCATCGGAGACTTGATTTTTGGTGCCACTAAGAATTAAAAATACAAAAAGTAATAAATATCGTTCCGTTGCTTATTAGTCCGAGATAGAAATCCTAGGTAAACATGAAATTGTCAATAGTCATTTTAAACATGTACTAAGGAGTCTTAAAACGACCAATGTACATTTCTCTGCTTACGTAAATCTTGTAATCCGATAAATGTTTTCTGCCGACAAAAATACTTACGGTATCTTGGTTTCGCGGTGACTACATCCGAAACTTCACTGGGTTCGCTCTGCCCGGCTTCATTAACGGCTATAACCCGAAATTCGTAATCTTGACCTTCGGTTAAATCCGGAACGGAACACTGAAAACACCAAGGGGAAAAAAAGGCGGTTTAAAGCAATAGGAAAATGAAGCTATCGGGCCTTGATCAGCCTTACGGTTTTTAGCCGAGGGCTACTAACTGAGGACTTACGTTTGTCTGTTTCGGAGGTACGTGGACGGCATTGACCCAATACGGGCTGCCTTTTTCTTTCTTTTGAACTACGTAACCGGTCAAAGGACGTCCACCGTCCGATTTTGGTGGAGTCCATTCTAATTCGACGTGATTTTGATCCCAATCCAATACGAGAGGTTTGCCCGGTTGGCTCGGTTCATCTAAAAAGAAATTAACATTCGTCAGACGATGGGCACAGATTGAAAATATCATAAGAAAATCCATTTTATTTGTCCCACCAAATTCGTTTTTGATGACGACGCTTCTCGAGATTTCTAACGGTTCGGATTCTCCGATGGCATTAACCGCCTTCACGCGGAACAAATATTCTTTTTTGTGAGTCAGCCTGGTTACGTCGTGGTTCAGAGTATTAGACATTCCGGCATCGGACCAAGTTCCTCGCGACAAATCCATCTTTTCTACAACGTAATGAAGGATAGGACTACCGCCGTCGTCCTTCGGTAATTTCCAAGTCAAATGACAACTTTGTTTGGTTACTTCGCTAACTTCGAGAGGTCCTTGAGGCGGCGAAGGACGATCTGAAATCGCATTAATTGTTAAGTTATTTTTTTAAACCGACGCGACGGCGGGCCGTTCGTAAGTCGCGTTAATTAATTAGAAATCTTACCCAAGACCGTGACGTTTGCCGAGCAAGATGAGGATCCCGAGTCGTTGATCAGCTTTAGAGTATATCGCCCGCTATCCGAACGGGCGGAAAAGGGAATTTCGAAACTGACGTGAGTGTTGGTCACGTTCATGTCTACTCGAGGACTCGGCTCGATGGTCGTACCATCCACGCTCCAGACGGCCTTCGGCTTCGGAGATCCTTCGTACGGGATCAAGTAGCCGATTTTTTGCCCCGCTTTAACTATGAGATCTTGCATGTGAGAACCGTCGATGACGGGTGCTTCTGTAATTATAAATGCGGATTCGTTTAACTTAATTGCACTTTACTTTAGGACCGATCCGATCCGACTTACGATATCTCGATTTTACGACGATCGGAGCAGACGGCTCGCTGGGTTCTCCGGGACCTCCTTTGTTTACGGCTATTACTCGGAATTCGTATTCTTCTCCTTCGGTTAAATTCGGTGCCGTACCTTTCGTCTGGTTTCCTGGTACTTCGGCACATTTCTCCCATTGTCTGCCGATAAAAAATCATTTTTCTAAAACTTATTAGACACTTTAAGAAGCCGGATAAAATTCCTTAGCTGTTTATTAGAGAAGCCGAAAAGGATAATTATTATACGATTGAAGTTATTAGGATAAATTAATTCGTTATATGGTAATGGGTGGGTCACGTATAACATTAAAAATGAAAAGTGACTCCATCTTTATAATGAGGTGAAAGAATCTGAAAAATGAAAAGAAAAAAACTCACCCGAATTTAGGTCGCTTTTCGATTATATATGATTTTATCGGAGAACCACCATCTTTTTTGGGAGGGGTCCACTGCAAATCGACGTGATCCTTGTCCCAGTCCGTAATCTCGGGAGTTCCAGGCTTGTCCGGCTTGCCGAAAGGATCTTTAGCGGTGATGGGTTGAGTCCCGATCAAAGGTAAAGATTCTCCGATTTTGTTTACGGCTTTCACTCGGAAATTGTAGTCGTGCCCTTCGATGAGGTGATCAACTCTTTAGGAAAAAAAATTGTAGGTACTCGCATTAATTAATAATTCGACAAACTCGAAGAAGCTATGGCGAGAAACGGCTATACCTTATCGACGTGGCAGAAGTTTCTCCGACAGGTACCCATCTCAAGTTTTCGGTGTCCATCTTTTCGACGACGTAATGCGTGATATCGGATCCACCGTTATCTCGGGGCGGTCTCCAGTAAAGAGTGCAAGAATTTTTCGTAATGTCCTCCGGTTTGAGGGGACCTTCCGGAATTTGTGGCACATCTTGAAAAATAAGAAAATGATGGTAAAAAAGTTTTTACTACTTTGGATGCAAATCTTCCCTCGAGACAAATAAGGTCTCACCTAAGACTGTAACGTTAACCGTAGCCGAATCCGTGCCGTTTAAGTTTTTTGCTGTCAAAGTGTAAACTCCGCTGTCCGATCTTTTGGCGTCGATTACCTTTAACTTGGTATTATAATCTTCGTTGATAATCTAATGGAGAAAAACGAATTCGAAATAGAGATAGTCGATAGTTTAAGTCGTGCAAATTAATCTTGGTCAAGTTTTGAAAAAACAAACCCTTTTGACTAAAGCTTTGCACTTACTTTAATTCTATCCGTATTGAGAATCATGTTGTCTCTTAAAGTCCATTCTTTGCTTGGAGGAGGCTCGCCGGTGACGGGAACATCCAAATCAAAGTTCTGACCCGCTCTTACTTTAATGTCGATCATGGCTTTTCGGTCTATTTGTGGCGGAACTGAAAGACAAAAGTCGACATCGGTTTAGATATAGAATTCAGCCATTCGTTACGGTGCTAGTAAGTTCCTTAGTTTCATATTCCGTTTCCTACCGTTTTTGGGCCTTGCCAAGTGAGAATCGGACGGCAAACTCGGCTCCGAAACGCCACCTTTGTTGACGGCCAAAACTCGGAACTCGTATACCGTTCCTTCGATGAGATCGTTTACGTCTCCCGTTGTCACGTCTCCTACTACTTCTGCGCACTTTTCCCATGTCGGGCTGGAGAAAAATTAATTTTATTCAGCTTTAGATTTATGAATATTTTTTACTTGATTAAAGAAATCTTACGAGTATTTGTTTTTCCTTTCGATGATGTAACCGGTGATGGGAGAACCTCCGTCCGTTTCCGGCCTGGCCCATTGCAGTTGGACAAAGTTTTTGTCATAGTCCTTGACCGCCGGTTGACCAGGCCTGCTGGGTTCGTCTAGATGGAGTAAAATCACGGTCAGACCAAATTTTTTAAAATATCCAAGTAAAAAAGTTATAGAAACATTTACCAAAAGGATTTTTGGCTTCGACATATTTGTCTGAAGTCAAAGGATCTGATTTTCCTTGCTTATTTACTGCTCGAACCCTGAATTTATATTTATGACCCGGAGTGAGCCCCGTCAAAGCTATATTAGTTTCCGGACCGGTTGTTTCACCGGCAGGGACCCATCGGCCCGTGGCTTCGTCCAGCTTTTCGACGACGTAATTTTCGATCGGCTGTCCGCCGTCGTCGGCCGGCGGGTTCCAATTTAGTTTTGCCCCTTCGGCGTGAACGTCGCTTATTTTTAAACGTCCACCCGGCGGCCCCGGTTTGTCTGAAAATAAATGCATCTCTGTTATTAAGGCTCTCGAATCGTATCGGGGCGGCATCTATTTTGAGAGAAAATTACCTAAAACGGTAACTTCGACCTTGGCCGTATCGTTGCCGTTTATATTGTCTGCGGTAAGAGTGTAAGTGCCGGCGTCGGCTCTGGTGGCCATTCTTACGACCAACTTGGTGTTGTATTCACCGTGTACGACTTTTATTCTGTCGGAGGGTTTTAATTCTCGATTGCGGAAGCTCCATTTGGTCGTAGGCATAGGTTCCCCGGTTACTTTTACGTCGAACGAGAAATTTTGCCCCGCTTTTATTCGTACGTGGTCGAGAGTAGATCGATCTATTCTGGGAGCTTGGTTTCGAGCTTTGGCTATTATCGTGGGGGTCGCTTCGCTGGGTTCTCCAGGACCGGCCTTGTTTACCGCACGGACTCTGAATTCGTAAGCTTGACCTTCGACCAAATCCGGCACTTTTGCCGAAGTCAGTTCAGGCGAAACTTCCAACGCCTTTTCCCACTGTCCATATCTGCGAAAATTCAAACCGTTGAAAAAAAGTTTTTTGTCTGAACCTATTCATTTGTTGATTTTTAATGAAAGGAAAATAATTTTACAATAATTTTTTGTGTATTTGATTTTAAATAATAATCGTGTCTCGAACTCGACATTTTCAGTTCCATCGAAATACGTCAGGTAGTATACAGTTTGAAGCTGTGGAGCGTGGGGAGAAAAACATTTGAGTAAAAATCAATTTTCGATAAAGTGTTCGATATTAAAAATCCGTTTTTCCTAAATATCTTTTCGAAAACGAAAAACTGAGTGTTTTACCTAGTCTCAATCGATTCCTCAGATTAAAATACATCTCCCAGTATATAATTCATCCATATTTTGGCCGGTTTTAAGCTAAAAAATTTATATATCGAAATTGAAATATCGATTTGAAAACATCGAAAAAACGCCCATTTTTTTCGTTAACGCGAAACCTAAAAATGCAAATATCTCGAGAACGCGACCGAATTTATTAATTCCGTAAATTCCATCGGATTCCTTGCATCAAAATACGTCTGCTTAGATATTGTTTCAAGCTCTGGGGAGTGGGGAAAAAAAGATTTGAGTAAAAATCGATATTAGATAAAGTTCGATATCAAAAATCCGTTTTTCCTAAATATCTTTTCGAAAACGAAAAACTGAGTGTTCTACCTAGTCTTAATCGATTCCTCAGATTAAAATACATCTCCCAGTATATAATTCATCGATATTTCGGCCCGTTTCAAGCTAAAAAATTCATATATCGAAATTGAAATATCGATTTGAAAACATCGAAAAAACGCCCATTTTTTTCGTTAACGCGAAACCTAAAAATGCAAATATCTCGAGAACGCGACCGAATTTTTTAATTCTGTAAATTCCACGAGATTCCTTGCATCGAAATACGTCTGGTAGTATAGAGTTTGAAGCTGTGGAGCGTGGGGAAAAAAACATTTGAGCAAAAATCGATTTCGATATCGATTCGATATTAAAAATCCGTTTTTCCTAAATATCTTTTCGAAAACGAAAAACTCAGTGTTCTACCTAGTCTCAATCGATTCCTCAGATTAAAATACATCTCCCAGTATATAATTCATCCATATTTTGGCCGGTTTTAAGCTAAAAAATTCATATATCGAAATTGAAATATCGATTTGAAAACATCGAAAAAACGCCCATTTTTTTCGTTAACGCGAAACCTAAAAATGCAAATATCTCGAGAACGCGACCGAATTTATTAATTCCGTAAATTCCATCGGATTCCTTGCATCAAAATACGTCTGCTTAGATATTGTTTCAAGCTCTGGGGAGTGGGGAAAAAAAGATTTGAGTAAAAATCGATATTAGATAAAGTTCGATATCAAAAATCTGTTTTTCCTAAATATCTTTTCGAAAACGAAAAACTGAGTGTTCTACCTAGTCTTAATCGATTCCTCAGATTAAAATACATCTCCCAGTATATAATTCATCGATATTTCGGCCCGTTTCAAGCTAAAAAATTCATATATCGAAATTGAAATATCGATTTGAAAACATCGAAAAAACGCCCATTTTTTTCGTTAACGCGAAACCTAAAAATGCAAATATCTCGAGAACGCGACCGAATTTTTTAATTCTGTAAATTCCACGAGATTCCTTGCATCAAAATACGTCTGCTTAGATATTGTTTTAAGCTCTGGGGAGTGGGGAAAAAAAGATTTGAGTAAAAATCGATATTAGATAAAGTTCGATATCAAAAATCCGTTTTTCCTAAATATCTTTTCGAAAACGAAAAACTGAGTGTTCTACCTAGTCTTAATCGATTCCTCAGATTAAAATACATCTCCCAGTATATAATTCATCGATATTTTGGCCGGTTTTAAGCTAAAAAATTCATATATCGAAATTGAAATATCGATTTGAAAACATCGAAAAAACGCCCATTTTTTTCGTTAACGCGAAACCTAAAAATGCAAATATCTCGAGAACGCGACCGAATTTTTTAATTCTGTAAATTCCACCGGATTCCTTGCTTGTTTCTTGCTGTATGTATAATATATAAAATCCGAAAAAACTGTTGTTAAATACTTATGTAAAATTTTCTGCCGATATTTTTGAGATAGGTTTTTCCTAAAGAATTTTATGTACATTTAATAAAATCACTTACTTGTCCTTCTTTTCTACTATGTAACCTGTAATGGGTGAACCGCCATCCGAGTCTGGAGGACTCCACTTTAGGTCTACGTGGTCTGCATCCCAATCCGTAGCTTCTAGATTTTTTGGCTGCCCGGGTTCATCTAGGAATGGAACAATTAACAGAAATTAACTTCTTGTATTAATTTTCGCTACTAACAAACTAATGCTAAAGCTAGGCACTAAAATTAACAAAATTGATGCTCACCGAATGGATTTTTGGCCACTATAGCTTGATCGGCCACCAAAGGTTCCGATTCTCCTTCGGCATTAACAGCCGAGACCCGGAATTTATATTCTTTTCCAGGGGTCAGTCCCGCGACTTCCATTGCTATAAAGAAAGAAACACTTCTTATTATCTCCGTGAGTGTTTCAAAATTTTCATTTGCATTTCAGTTTTAAATCGTATCATTTCCCACGGCCATAATAAATTATAAGACCATATTCTCATAAATTTCTTTGTGCTATGGTAAACATGGCAATTTTACCGCTTTACCGTTTTCTTTTAGATTTTGCTGTCTTGGATAGGAAAGAGGATGACAATTATGTTGAACTTACTGGGTTCGGTAGTTCTGCCGCATGGTACCCAGCATCCGGTTTCGGGATCCATTTTATCGACTTGGAAATATTCTATGGGTAGTCCGCCATCGTCTCTTGGTCTCTTCCATTTCAATTTACAACCTTCCTTGTGAACGTCAGATATCTATAAGAATAATAAAAGAGGATTTGATTTTTAATCGAGTCGGTCGTCGTGTGAGTGCTCGCGCATTTCCATTTTCGAAATGTTACCTGCAAAGGCCCTTCCGGAGGCCCGGGTTTGTCTGTGACCGTAACGGTAACGGTGACGGAGTCTTTTCCGGACGAGTTGGTGGCAGTGATGGTGTACTCTCCGGAATCTCCTCTCTTTACAGGTCTTACGACGAGTTTAGTATTGTAATCCACGTTGTCCACGGCCACGTTGCGACCCGAACGAAGAGGTATAGCACCGAAGCGCCACTCCGTGTTCGGTGGAGGCTCCCCGATCACGTTAACGTCAAACTTCAACGTAGAACCGCTCGAAAGCTCGACGTTTCTCAAATTTCGCCGATCGATTTTCGGAGCAACTGAAAAGTAAAAGGCAAAAGTAAAACGAAATTTTTTTCCCTTTTCGCGAGTTTATTCCGATTTCGCGTGCTTTCTTTAATACTTACGGAACCGAGGCTTGGCGACGAAAGTTTTGCTTGCATCGGACGGTTCACTTTGCCCGGCTTTGTTGACGGCTATAACTCGGAACTGATATTCGTTCCCTTCGATAAGGCTGTGGACGACGGCTTGCGGTGTGGCAGTGTTAGTTTCTAAAGCTTTTTCCCAAATCATGCTGTACTTGTCTTTTTTCTCTATGATGTAGCCTGTGATCGGAGTTCCACCGTCCGAGATCGGGTCCTTCCAAATGAGATCCACTTGATTCGCGTTCCAGTCGACGGGTTCGGGAGCTCCGGGTTGACTTGGAACGGCTGAAAAAGGTTTAAGAATTAATTATAAAAACGCTTTGTCCAAGTTATACACCGGAACGGTTTCCATTATCGTTCATCGGGTCAACCTCAACGGACTTACAGAACGGATCTTTGGCGACTATCGAACCGAGAGTTTCTAAAGGCTCTGATTCCCCTTCTTTGTTGCAAGCCTTGACTCTGAACTGGTATTCGTGACCCGGAGTTAATCCCGTGACTTCCATTTCGGGATCTTTGCAACGACCGACGGGTAGCCAGATTCCGCTATCCACGTCGAATTTCTCTACCACGTATCCTTCGATCGGAGCTCCTCCGTCGTCTTTGGGTTTTTTCCACTTCAAAGTGCATCCTTCTTTGTTGATGTCGGTCACTTCGATCGGTCCCTCGGGCTTACCGGGTTTGGCTGTGAAATAAAAACGGGATTAATTAAAATGGATGCGATGCGACTCTGCGTCGACCAACGAGGAACGATCGCTTACCCAAAACGTTTACTTCTATTTCTGCGGTATCGCTACCGTATTTGTTAACCGCCGTTATTTTGTATGTTCCCGTGTCTTTCCGTTCGGTTCTATCGTTAAAAAATTTACTGTTGTATGGAATGTTTTCTATTCTTTTGTGGCTAGATTCGGAAATGCTCTTGCCGTTCAGAGACCAGGAAATGTCTGGAGGAGGCTCGCCGATGACTTTGACGTCAAAATAAAGGGGTTCTCCTTCGTGGACGGTTATGTTTCTGAGATTTTTTCGATCGATTTTCGGAGCAACTGGTAAGAAACAAATTTCAATAAGAATCTTCTTCGACAAAACTTGAGTCTCTCATCAAAAATTCTTACGTTTTCGAGGTTTGCAAGTAACTTGTTTGCTCTCTCCACTCGGTTCTCCCGGGCCCGCAGCATTAATCGCTTTGACCCTGAATTGATAAGTCACACCTTCTTCTAAACTGTCGACGTGAGCTTTCGTATCGGGACCCTTCGTCTTAAATAAATCGTAAGCTTAATATCCGCTTCATGAGTTATAATCGTACCCAAGTTTTCTGCTTACCTCTGCGGCTTTAGTCCATTTAACCGTGCCTACTTCTTTCTTTTCTATCAAATACCCCGTGATCGGAGATCCCCCGTCTTTAGCGGGGGCAATCCATCGCAAGTCTACGAAATCTTTATCCCAATCGACGATTTCGGGAGTTCCCGGTGCGTCTGGTGGATCTGATTCGAAAAAGAGGAAAAAACGTTTTAGTGTTTGAAAAAAAAAGAGTAATGGTCGAGGGAACCGATTTAATAATACCGAAAGGGTTTTTGGCCGTGATGCTGTCTTGGGCTTCTAGAGGTTCCGATTCTCCCTCTGCGTTGACGGCCAGAACTCTGAATTGATATTCTTGCCCCGGAATCAGATTAGCGACTTCCAGTTTCGGCTCTTTGGATCTGCCTGCCGGTACCCACCGACCCGTATCTTTATCCATTTTTTCGACTGCATAGTATTCGATCGGTACTCCTCCGTCGTCTAACGGAGGATTCCATTTGAGGTTGCAGCCTTCTTTGTGAACGTCACTAATTTTCAAAGGTCCTTCCGGTTTTCCTGGTTTGTCTGCCGACAAAATCGAAACCGTAAAATTTTATATTCGAAACCTTTTTTAACGGCTAAACTAAGATTTTACCTAAAACGACGATTTCTACGAAAGCCTCGTCTTTGCCAGAGTTATTCTCGGCCTTGATGTAAAGTACACCGTTGTGAGTTCGATTGGCAGGGTTTATGACCAGTTTTGTTTTGTAATCTTCGGCATCAACGGTCACTTCGTCTTTCGTTTCCAGCCGAGCCTTGTTCAGATACCAGTTTTTCGTCGGAGGAGGCTCGCCGGTAACTCTCACGTCGAAACGAATCTGTTGTCCGGCTTTGATTTTAATGTTCTTTAATGTAGTACGGTCGATGACCGGTGGAGCTGCAAATTAAAACGATAAACGATAACCATATTGTACGCCAAATTAAATCCTTACCCTCCCCGAATAATAATGAGGTCGCTTACAGAATCTGTCCTTAGCGGTGACCGTGTCACTCGGCGGAGAAGGCTTGCTCACTCCTCCGTCGTTAACGGCTTTCACTCTAAATTGATACTTCATTCCTTCCACCAAATCCGGGACTTTGGCCGACGTTTTGTTTCCTATGATTTCTATTCCTTTTTGCCATTTCGAACTGTACTGATCTTTCTTTTCGATAATGTAAGAAGTGATCGGAGCTCCGCCGTCGGATTGAGGAGGTGCCCATTTTAATTCCGCGAAGGATTTTCCCCAATCTTTGATTTCCGGTTTTCCAGGGGGGTCAGGTTCGTTGTAAGGGTTTTTGGCGGTCGTAGCAGTGTCCGTTTCCAATGGCTCCGATTCGCCTTCTACATTTACCGCCTTAACTCTAAACAAATAATCTTTTCCTTCGTTTAATCCGGCGATCTACAAAAGCAATAATTTTATTAGTTCCTTCGATTTTTTCAGGGATCGCAGCCATCAAAATGATCGAACAGTCGGAAGTTAATCCGGTAATGTCCATTTCCGTTTAAACTCACCTCTGCTTCCGGTAATTTACTCTCTGCGCAAGGTACCCATCTTCCCGAGTCAACGTCCATTCTTTCTATAACGTAATGGTCGATAGGAGCTCCGCCGTCGTCTTCCGGTTTTTCCCATTTTAATTTACAACCGTTTGCCGTCACGTCGGACACTTGCAACGGTCCTTTCGGTTTGCTCGGTTTTGCTAAAATTCAAAAAAAGTTTTGAAAATCTTGTTAAAAACTTTTTGTTTTTTATAATAAAACAGAATTTGAAATACCGACCTAGAACTTCTATTTCGAGGTCGACTTGATCCGTGCCTGAATCGTTTTTGGCAGTCACCGTATAAGTACCGGCGTCGGCTCTTCGAACCTTTAAGATCGTAAAATTGGTTTTGTTGTCTTCGTTTTCAATTTTAAACCGATCTGCCGATTGCAAGACTTTATCTTTCAGTTTCCAAACTATGACCGGAGCGGGCTCTCCTTTTACGTCCGCTTCTATCTTGAGGCTTTGACCGGAATGCAGGACTTTCTTCTGTAAATTTTTACGATCGATGTGAGGAGCCACTGAAAAAAGAGCAAAAAAAATGGAGTAGGCATCGAATCTAGCGGAAACGGCTGAATTTTCGGTTTAGAGAAAATATCTTACGAAATCTGGGTTTGGCGATTACGGATTTAGAAGGATCGCTGGGTTCGCTTTTTCCGGCTTTGTTTACTGCCACGATCCTGAAATCGTATTCGTGCCCTTCTTGGACTGCAGTCACTCTGGCTATGTTTCTTTCGCCTGGCACGGTCATGCAATCCTCCCAATTCCTCGTCTCCTTGTCTCTCATTTGAATGATATATTTTTCTATCGGAGCGCCGCCATCGTCTTTCGGCGGTTTCCACTCCACGTCGACAAAGTCTTTGTCCCAATTTGGAATGTCTGGACGACCGGGTTTTCCCGGAGGATCTGAAAAATTAATCGATGCCCTCAGTTTATCAAAATTTTTTGTCCCTTATTATTTTTAATTTTTTAATTCTTTTTTTTTTTACTATTTTGCTTACCGAAAGGATTTTTAGCGATAAATGATTTGTCTTGTTCAAGTTCTTCCGATTCTCCCTCTTTATTGACGGCTTTAACCCGAAATTTATACGGTTTGCCTTCTTGCAAACCGGTCACGTTTAATTCTGGCTCCGTAGATTTCCCGCAAGGAATCCACTGACCGGTCAAGGGATCCAGTTTTTCGATCTCGTAATACTCGACCTGAAAGGAATCGTTTCGAGTTTTAATCCTTTATAGGAATCGACGACTTGTCTTGAATAAATTTTCAAAGCCGCCGTGTTTAAAAGAAGTAGCAGAATCCTGCATGGGGACTTACCGGCGACCCGCCATCGTCATCGGGTTTATTCCACTTTAATTTGCAACCGTTCTTTGTGATTTCGGTGGCTTCTAAAGGTCCTTTCGGTTTTCCTGGTTTGCCCAGTATCGTTATGTCGAATTCGGCCGTATCCTCTCCGACGCTGTTCTTGGCGTGAATCGTGTATTTTCCGCTGTGAAGACGTTTTGCCTTCATGACGAACAACTTAGTATTATAATCGATGTTGTCGATGCGGACTTGATCGTCTGTTACTAATTCCTGGCAACGTAATACAAAATTAAAACAATTGGAATAGGTCTTGATCGGTGTTCGAAATTATTGTAAGCCTTACTTTGTCTTGAAATTTCCAAGTGATGGTCGGCGGGGGTTCCCCGCTAACGTTCACGTCCAACGCTATCGATAAATTAACTTTAACGATAATGTTTTGAAGATTCGTTCTGTCAATCCGTGGTTTTTCTGAAAAAAGGAAACAGTTTTTGATTTTTGAACTCTTTTCCTTTCCAGTAAGTAGTAAGTAATAAGTGATAAGAGATAAGAAAAAAATCTTACGGTATCTCGCCTTTGCGGTGTGAGGATTCGTGGCCTCGCTAGGCTCGCCCGGACCTGCTTTGTTAACCGCTTTCACCCTGAACTGATACTGATTACCTTCTTCGAGTTTCGGAACGGTAGCCGTGCACGTGTTCCCCTGAACTTCGACGGCCTTTTGGAATGCGACTCCAAATTTATCTTTAAATTCTACTATGTATCCGGTAATGGGGGCTCCGCCGTCTCTCAACGGAGGTTCCCATTTTAATTTCACCGTGTTTTCGGTCCAGTCGACTATATCTGGCATGCCCGGTGCCGCCGGAGGATCTGAACAAAAAAATAAATAAATAAATAAATAAATAAATAAAAATAAAAATACAAGACGGAATATGAGATTTTTTTAAAACCGTAGCTAAAAAATTTTTTTTTTCTTTCGATACATACCGTAAGGATTCTTGGCAGTTATGGCCGCATCAGTTTCCAACGGTTCGGATTCACCTTCTTCATTTACAGCTTTTACTCTGAAATTGTATTTATGGCCCGGTTCTAATCCGGTTACGTCAAGTTCTGTTTTTTCGCCATCGACAAAACCTACGAAAAATATTTTTTTTTTTTTTTATATTCAAGAGTCGTAAATTGAAAAATAAAGGGCATTATAGCCTTTTTACCTGCCGGCACCCATCGTCCGGTTTGAAGGTCCATTTTTTCGACGACATAACCAGTGATCGGCAATCCTCCGTCATCTTTGGGTTTCTCCCATTTAAGTTTGCATCCTTCTTTGTGAATATCTACCGCTTCCAGAGGCCCTTGAGGTTTACTAGGTTTATCTGTATGTAGAAAAATAGAAATTGGCTCATCATATGCAAGAGAACAGTTTATCGATAAACTAAAAAGATTTTACGTACCTAAAATAATTACTTCGACTTCCGCTTCGTCTTTTCCGGAGTCGTTTTCGGCTTTGATCGTGTAAATGCCTGTGTTTTTGCGACTAGTGTCTGATATCTGTATTTTAGTATTATAGGGTTCGTGCTCGACTTTGGTGTTGGGACCCGTTTTTAATTCGGCGGTTCCAAAGAACCAAGCCGTTTTAGGTGCAGGTTCGCCTTTTACGTCCACGTCGAATTTTACCGTTTGACCGGATCTGACCACGACTTTTTGGAGCTTTTCTCTGTTGATGATCGGTTTGGCTGAAAATATCCGTAAACAATTAATAAGTGTTCGATTCAGTGATCGGGAAATCCGATTCGATCGTCTTACCGAATCTGGCTTTGGCCACGTGCGGTTTGGTCGGGTCGCTAGGATCTCCCGGACCGGCTTTGTTCACGGCTCTTACTCGGAATTGGTAAGTGCTACCCTCTTTGAGACCGGGTACTCTCGCTTTGCATTCGGGCGACTTGAAAAAAGAAACAAAAATATTACCGGTATTGTAAAAATTTTTTTCTTGAATTATTATTTTTAAATTATTTTTACCGTGGTCGTTAATACTTCATCCCAAGAACTGTGAAGCTTTTCTTTCTTTTCGATGACGTAGCCTGTAATAGGCGCTCCTCCGTCGTTCTTAGGTGCCGCCCATTTAAGATCGACTCTGTCGACGTCCCAGTCTTCTAGTTCCAAGTTAGTGGGCTTTCCGGGAATATCTAAAAGATATAACGAATTAATTAAGTAAATGAAATCGTATACCGTGAGTTCGGAATTAATTATCGGTGAACGAGATTTACCGAAGGGGTTTTTAGCCTTGATGGACTTGTCGGTTTCCAAAGGCTCGGACTCTCCTTCTTCGTTGACGGCTTTCACTCGGAAATTATATTCGTGACCTTCGGAAAGACCTTTGACATCGAATTCCAATTGATCTGCCGGCGTTTTTCCTACCGGCATCCATCTTCCCGTTGCTTTGTCCAATTTTTCCAAGACGTAACCCGTGATCGGTTTACCTCCGTCATCTTCCGGTTTTTCCCATTTGAGTTTGGCTCCGTTTTTGGTCACGTCCGATACTTTAAGAGGTCCTTGAGGTCTGTTGGGAGCGGCTAAAAAGGTGAAAAACATTTAAGTCCTGCACGTGTCTAAATTGACTAAATTTTCAATTTTCTCCTTTTATACTTACAAAGAACCGTGATTTCTACGGTCTCTTCGTCTTTCCCGTGCTGATTTTCAGCTATTATTTTATAAAGACCGGATTGCTTTCTTACAGTATCGGATAAAGTAAATTTTGTGTTATAATCGACGTTGACTATTTCGACGTTCCCAGCGGATTCTAACTCCTTGTCCTGGAAAATCCATTTGACCGTCGGAGGAGGCTCTCCTCGAATGTTGACGTCGTACTTGACTTGTTTCCCGGCTCTTACCACGATCGGCTTCAAATTCGTTCTGTCTATTCTTGGTTTAACTGAAAGAGAAAAAGTCAAGTTTTAGTTTTGGATTAGTTACCAGAAAAGATTCACCTCCGAAGAAAAAAGATTCTTACGAGCTTTGTGTTTGACCGTATGCATTTTGGTGGGATCGGAAGCAGGAGACGGTCCGGCTTTGTTCACGGCGATGACTCGAAACTGATATTCCGCTCTTTCTTTTAAGTCCGGAACCTTGGCTTCGAGTGTGTCTCCGGGAACTTCGGCGGCTTTTTCCCAGTCCGGTTTGAATTTGTCTTTCTTTTCGATGATGTATTTTTCGATTTGAGCTCCTCCGTCGCTCTCGGGCTTGGTCCATTTCAACTGGACGCTTTCGTTGTCGTAATCCACAATATCGGGCGTTCCGGGTTTCGTCGGCTCGTCTAAAACGATGAAATAGCCGTCATTTCTTTCCTGGCTTCGATTTATCGAAAATACTTACCGTAAGGATTTTTGGCGGTAATGGCCGTCTCCGTTTCTAACGGTTCGGAATCTCCCTCGTCGTTGATAGCCGTCACCCGGAATTTATATTTATGATTCGGTTCCAGTCCGGTCACGTACAATTCTTCCCTGTCACCGGGGACCTTTGCCACTCTGACCCACTGCAACGAGACAAAAAACGAAGATCAAAATTTTGTAAAGTGAGAAAAAATTGGTTTTTTTTTAATCGATGGGCTACCTTTCCGGTTTCTAAATCGAGTTTTTCGATTTCGTATTCTTTGATTGGGGAACCTCCGTCGTCTTCAGGCTTTTGCCATTGCAGACGGCAAGATTGTTTTGTAACGTCTTTGACTTCCAGCGGACCTTGGGGACTCGTCGGTTTTGCCAGAACGGTCAATTCGACCGTTTCTTCGTCTGATCCGGAAGCGTTTCGAGCGGTCAACTTGTATCGACCGGTGTCTCTTCGAGTCGCATTTACGAGAGTGTAATCCGTATGGTGATCAGTGTTTTCGATTTTAATTCTTTCCGTAGTTTTTAAAGCGACGCCGTCTCTCCACGACCAAGACAATTCTGGAGGAGGTTCGCCGCTCACGTCCACAGACCATTTGTGAGTTCGTCCGGCTTTGATAATGACGCTTTTGATCATAGCCCTGTCGATTCGAGGTTTCACTAAAGAAAATAAATAAATCGAGGAATTATTTTTTTTCATTCGGAGATGGAACCGTTGTTTTTTAAAAAGTTTCTTACGATTCTTATGCTTGCAAAGATGATTATCCGTCGGTTCGCTAGCGTCTCCTGTTCCGGCCTTGTTAACTGCACGAACTCGGAACTGATATACGTTCTTTTCTTTTAAATCTTGTACTTTAAATTCCGTGGTCGGTCCGTCCGTTTTCCCGCATTCTTTCCAGTCTGCGGCCAATTTATCTTTGATTTCAACGATGTAGTTGAGGACGGGTCGACCTCCGTCGTTTTCGGGTTTCGACCATTTCAGGCTGGCGCTTTGATTATCGTAATCGACGATTTCGGGTTTTCCAGGCTTATCGGGAACGTCTGAAAAATGAACAAGAAATCATTTACGAAATATTTTACGTGTTTTAAAGCAATGTTTTTTTTTCCCCCGAAGAAAAGCTGATCTTACCGTAGGGATTTTTGGCCAAGATGGCTTCTTCCGTTTCGAGAGGTTCGGATTCTCCCTCTTTGTTGACGGCTTTAACCCTGAATTTATATTTCTTTTTCGGAGTGAGACCTTCGACTTTAAAAGAATTTTTGTCTGGTCCCACTTCTCCGGCAGCGACCCAACGTCCTGTATCTAGATCCATTTTTTCGAGGACGTAACCGGTAAGATCGGTGCCTCCGAAGTCGTCCGGTTTGTTCCATTTTACCGTGACGTGATCGGCTCTGACCTCCTCGGCGACCAAAGGACCCATGGGCATGCCCGGTTTTCCTAGAACGACGACGTCTGCAGTTTTTTCGCATTTCCCGGAAGAATTGGTCAAAATTAATTTGTATTTCCCGCTATCGGATCTCACGGTTTTACGGATCGTGAGAACGGTGTTTTTTTCGTATTTATCGATGGTGATCCTGTCTTCGTCCTCTTTGATGTCTTTTCCGTCGATCTGCCAAACGACTTCGGGTTCGGGCTCGCCGCCGTATTTGATATCGTATTTTATCACCTGGCCTTTTTTAACCACGATGTTGATTAAATCGTCTCCGATCAGATAGGGTTTCACTGGAAATAATATCCCGATTCTCGTTATCCATTTCAAAATATATTAAAACGAATGGGTTCTTTAATATCTTACCGAATCTGCTTTTGGCGATAATGGGTTTGGTGGCGTCGCTCGGTTCGCCGGGACCGGCTTTGTTTACCGCCCTGATTCGGAACTCGTATTGGGTTCCCTCTTTGAGGCCGTCGATCGTGGCTTCCGTGACGTCCCCACTGATTTCTTTTCCTTTTTCCCAGTCTTTACCAAATTTTTCCTGAATGAAACATCATTTTTAAGATTTGGGGACATCGTCGAAAGAAATAAAAATTGAAAATGACCTACCTTGAACTCGATAATGTAACCGGTAATTGGAGCGCCCCCGTCGTTATCGGGCTTTTCCCACTTTAAATCTGCATGATCTTTGTCCCAGTCGACTACTTCGACGTTCTTCGGTTTCGTGGGTTCATCTAAAATCGAATAGTCTCCGTTTTAACGAGTGCGAATTACAAAAAAATGAAAATCAAAGAGACCTAAGAGAGAGACTCACCCCAAGGATCTTTGGCAACGACCGATTTGGCGAACGTGGCCGGTTCCGAGGATCCTATCTTCGAAACGGCTCGTATCCTAAATTTGTATTCCCTTTTATGAACGAGATCTTCGCATTTAAACTTTAAGGGCGAAGTGTCGGCAGGAACTTCTGCAACGGAATCCCAACCACCTGAAAAACCCCGATTATCGTTAGCGCAAGCTTGATTAAGTCGAGGAACGCCTCCGTTCCCTCCGAAAGTTTTCCTTCACCTTTCTTGCTCATGTCGAGGCGTTCGATGACGTAGTGAAGAAGAGGAGAACCTCCGTCGTCCGGGCCTTTCTTCCAGGACACAACGCAGCTCGTTTGGAAAACTTCTTTTACTTCTACGTCCAAGGGAGGCGCAGGTACGTCTGGAAAGAAATCCTCCGGCTCGGTTATCGGATTCCGGAACAACTCGTCCGACTACGGGCCGAACACGGTTTTAACGCATTTACCTTGCATGTTGATAGGGATCGTTTTCGTTTCTTCTCCTTGAGCGTTGCTCAATTTAAGCTCGTAATTTCCCGACTGAGCCCTGGTCGGTTTCTTGATCCTGTAAGTGACCTTGTCTTCCGACACGACTATTTCCACTTCTTTGAGAGGCAACGGTTTTCCGTCTTTAACGAGTTTCGCTTCGACCGTCGAAGCCCGAGTTCCCTCGACTAAAAATCCCAAAGATGTTAAAAATTCGGAAATGAAAAGAAAAGATTTCTCGAAAGCGGAAAAACTTACTTTTGTAAGGGACCTCGAATATTATGGGTTTGCTAACCGGACCGTCGACCCTTTCGGGACCGAGAATCAAAGGGGTGCTTTCTCCCTTCCTCACGGTGAGATTGCAGCTGGAAGACAAAGGACCCGACTTGCAAGTTATTTCTCCTTCGTCGCCCATTTCCAATCTGTTAAATATGAGCTGATGCTTTCCCCCTCCCAAATTTTTGATTTCCACCCTTTCGTCTTGAGATATGGGTTTGTCGTTGAGAAACCATTCCGTCTCTGCCGTTTGGTCTTGCAACTCGATGTCGAACACGAGTTTTTCTCTTTCGATCCCGGTCGTGTCTTTTAGTTTTTTGTTAAATCTGTTTTGATCTATAACGGTCAAACGAGATTAGAAGAAATATCTCGGGAAAGCGTCTTAAAAATAAATAAAAATTCCAAGCTTACAATTAATTACTAGTTCGGCTTCGGTTTTGTCGGCGTTGCTCACGCATCGATACATCCCCGCGTCGGATATTTTGCAATCCTTGACAACGAGTTTTCGTTTTCTGCCGTCTGCAGATACCACCATTCTGTAAAAAAAAAAACTTTCCCGATTAACACCAGATTCCCTCCGAACGACATCCTTTTCGAAACGGAATCTCGACCGACCTTTTATCGGGCACGATTTCTTCTTCCCCTTTGTACCATTTTACTTGGCCGCCGGCATCGTCCAACTCGCAAACTAGAGTGATGTTTTCTTTTTCCACGATTTGCTGGCTTTTCAGTACTTTGACAAATTTATACGGATATTCTGAATTTAAAAAAAAAAAATAAGAAATTTGAACGTGCATCAACTTGAAACATGTGATCGCAATAAATTACCTGAAACGATAACTTTCGTCGAAGTCTTGTCATCTTGTTTGTCCAGTCTGCAAGTGTATTCTCCTGCGTCTTCGTTCTCGCAAGATTTGATGGTGAGCCTGCACACCCCGCTCATATCCTTGGAAAATTCGTACTTGGTGCTTTCCTGTCGAGATGGGTCGAAACGGATTTTAAATTCGAGTTTTAAATTTCAAAGAGGTTAATGAAAAGTATTACCTTAAGTTTTTGATCTGCCTTGTACCAGTGAACGATGGCCATGCTGCTGGACACGGTGCACTCCATGTACAATTCGTGATCGGTATAACCGTCGTATTTTTTCTTGAGCGGTTTAGTAAACGTGTAAGACGGAGGAGGTTCTGACGAATCGGAAACAAAAGCTTGTTTTAACTGTTTTACTTGGAAAAAGGGGAGGGAAAAACAAGCGGGATCATACCTTCGACGTTTAAGAATGCCGTCGACGAGGTCCCGGCTATTTCTATCGTGTATTTCCCTGAATCCTCGACTTTCGGATTGTTAATGATGAGCTGGTAAACGTCGTTTTCGTTTTTGAATTTATATTTGGATCCTGTGAAAAGCTCCTGAAATTTTCGAATATGTCGTTAATCAAGAAGTGGGAAATTCCCTTCGACATGGATAAATACTTACATCTTTCCTGAAAAACCACTTCGGTTTGCAATTCGGTTTCGAAAAAACGGCTTCGAATAAAACTTTTTTGTCTTTCCCTTCTTTCGCGATTTGATCGACCAAAGGTTTCAGGAACGAGTCTTGTTTCTAAAAAAATTTGAATACCATTAATTTTAACCGTTTACGATTGTCGAAAAAGTTTCGGCAGTTCTTTTTTGTCGAACAACAATCAAAACCGTAGTCGGGATTTCGCTAGAAATTTCCAAAAAATAAATTTTTTAACGTTTGTAAGATTGCGAACAAAAAAGAAGGTACGCGCTCCTTCTTGTTGCGGAAACCGAAACGCTTCCGTTTCGATTTTCGCCCAAGGGTAAACACTTAATCAATCTCAGAACGATATATAGACTCTAATCTACGAAAAAACGATTAAAAAAATTCTAAGAAAATAGAACTATCTAAACTATGCAAATTTTAGTCAACTACATACTGAAAAATAAAAATTTTAAAAATGCAAATTTAAAAAAATGTAAAAATAAAAAGGAAAATGTGTATAAAAAATACGTATAAATAAATAAGTAAAAAAAACGATATCTACCATGCAATACTTTTTAACATCGTGAGCCACTCCCCCCCCCCACGAAAATTATTGTACATCGGCGTACCCGAATCGTGTAACAAGAATTAAAAGGTTATTTCTAAATTCGGAACCAGCCGTTCGGGAAGATACGCGATCGAAAAGATTTTCGATAAAAATTAAAAAGTACGAGTTAAAAGTGATAAGAAAATGTTGGGACGAAGAATAGTTTGCGAAACAAAAAGAAGTTTTTGTTTTCGAGTAAATCGCGAGGTTGAAAAATAAAAAAATCAATTTAACAAGATCCGAGATTAGCTACCACGAGGATGCTATCATGAAAATCTTGACCGTGCCCGAAAAGATGATGAAAATTAGAATGCTGGAATGAGAAAGCGCAACTTGCCGTTACTTTAATTTTATCTTTTACAACGACCTAAAACCAAATGCAAAAATCTATTGAACATTACTGGAGCCAACCTTTCCTTCGTCTTCGTCGATGATATCTAAGTAACTGTAGTAATCGGGATCCGGAACGTAGACGATAATCGTATTCCCATATTCGTCCTGCGACCGAGGAAATTCGTTATTAACAATTCTTTATTTCGGGTTTCGTTTAAGCAAATCCAATTATAATCGCGCAGACCGCTCGTTTCTTTTCTTTTCTTTTTTTTTAAATTTTAATTTCTTGGCTCTTTCTTTTCACGGTTAAATTATGAAGCAATATTTGTACAGTGTTTAATGCATGATGGGCCTAAATCGAAAAGAAAGGAGAAATAAAAATAATAAAAGAGAAATAAAATAGGAAAAATCGATTTGCCTGAATTTTAGCAAACCTCCCGCAACTTTCTCGACGTAACAGACTTTAACTTGGGCCATTCATGTATTTTAGAAGAATCGGAAGCGTTATGTTTTTCGATGAGCGAAAATAAAACACTCCATTGACCCGTACATTCCAGTCCCTGTACATTACGGTCCTAGTAAATGACAGGAAAAATTATTTGTCAGAATCACGCACGAATCCACGTACTTATAATGTACGTTTCTCGTCCGTCCAAAACAAGAGTGGAAAAAAAAAATAGAACAATACGTAAAGGGGCAAGCGGAAAAAGCGATCCGATCGAAAATCCTACCTTTTCGACCTTCTTCAACGTCGGCGTTGGTTTTTCCGTTTCTTTGAGTTCTCCCCAATCGGGATCTTCCTTTTCCTTGGCCCATTTAGCGTATTTTCGTTTTTTGAGCATCGCTCGGAAGTCCATGCCGCTGGAATCTAGAAAAAAGAAAAGCCTAAGATTAGAGAAAAACTCGAAGGGAGGATTCCCCGATCCAAGTTTACTCACCCGAAACGTAAAGTTGCATTTCGGCGGAATCTTCTCCGTGAACGTTGCTCACGACGGCCTTGTACTTTCCCTCGTCGTTGGGTTTGATCTTTCTTATGCATAGCGTTATGGAATTGGTTTCTCCGTCCGTGAGAAATTTGTACCTTCCGCCCTCTATGATTTCCGTCATTCCTTTGTAGAATTTGAACGTCGGCCCCGGGTTTCCTTCTACCCCGATCGTGATGTAACCGATTTGATCTGAAACGAAACGATTTTGAATCGATGTCGAAATCCATCGGGAAAGTTTCCGTTTTTTAGCCGAGAAACCCGCTTACCTTCTATGGCGCTGTAACTTTCTTGAACGTCCACGATGGCGGGAGGACCCGGGGAACCGACGTCTTTCAAGGGCGTCGAAGGTTTGTTGATGAGTTCTTCCAGTTCTGCGACGCTCGGACGCCGAGCGTCCGTCGAAGGTCGCCGACGCTAAAATCGACATTAAAATTATACGTTTCGAAAACTTTGAAAAACCCATTTTAACGATCAAATCCAATTTTTGCTTTGTTTGAATATTAAAAAAAAAAAACCGGATTCCGATCGTATTGAACCGTTTTGAAATTTATTCGAGAAACAAGAACGTCGTCGGGGCCTGTTCTCGTGCCCTTCGCAATCCTACAACTCCCTGTAAAAATAACTTGTACCATTTAAAACAAAGATGGGAAAAGGGAGAATTCGGTTTGGTTGTCTTTTTGTTTTAATTCGTTCTTTTTTCTTTTTTTCACTTATTGTGCTTGTGGTGAAATGTAAAAGGTTATATACCTAATTCGTTTTTTCTGTGAACGAACATGATAGTGTGACATTGTTTGAAATCCTGTTTCATTAAAATGAAAAAAGTAAGAAGGGAAAAAGAGAAGAAAAAACCTAATCTAATGGACGCCATAGGTTAAATTAAAAAAAAAAAAATGAAAATAGGAATGGAATGATCCGAAAAAAAAATCGGTAAAATTATTTTACTGATGTTTACTTAATTTAATGTAAACGAAATGAAAAGAATAGAAATTTCGATTGGACGCGGTAAAATCGTCCATTCCCATATTCAGGCACAAATTTTTTTTTTTAATTTAACGTACGGGTTTAAAAATTTTTTAAAAACGAAAGGTGACATACCTTCGTCAATTTCCAACGACGATTAATCGATTTAAATGTTTCCGAGTCAATGAAATAATCTAAAATAAGTTAGTTTAAATAAAACGTGATATTTACAGGCGAGATAAATTTGATAGTTAGCAATGACTGAGAATGAAAAATTCTAAGATGAATGAACAATTTAAATAATGGTAAAAGCTTTTTGAAAAGTAAAAAGTTGCCATCAAAAGGACTCGTCATCATTTGTGCCTGAATCTTGGGATTTCTCTTCTTTTCTTAAAAATAGTATAAATATCCGAGATCCTAATCGAGGTGAATACTTAACCTATGTTTTCGCCTTCTCTCTTCGGATCCTTGGATGTCCAACAGTATTCGTACCACTTTTACCAGTCCAGCTTTACGAACCGATTTTCTTTCCCAAGGAAAAAACAAAAAAACGGGTGCGTCCAAAAAAATGTTAGAATTTTGATTTTTACGAAATATTTTTACCTTTACAACGTATTACGTTCGAAAACGTTTAATCCGTTCGCATAAGGTTTATTTATCATCGTTTTTTCAGAGATTATTACTTTCTCGGAGAAAGTCATTTTTTTTTGTCCAAGGTGTAAAAAAATCCTCGAGCTCGACAGGTTTGCTAGTTTTGTATAAAAATAAATTTTTTTCTCTACATTCAAAAAACAAAAAAAAAAGATTGTGAAGTTGATTTATAGTCAGAGCAAGTATTTTGCGCTTTGTAAATTTGCTTTTTTCCTCCCCGATTTTTAGGTTTAAAAAATAAGATTAATTGTTTTTATAGCCAAGTTTTTTGTGATAATGTTTCGGTTGTTGGTGTTGTTGTAGTCGTGATCGGTGTCGGTTTTCTTGTTGGTGTTGTTATCGTCGTCTTGGTGATTAAAAAATTTGATTCGCGATGATTCGATATTGTTACGGAACATCCGCATGCCCAAAGACAACGAACGACAGTAAAAATTGCATTCTGTGGGATATGATTTTTTATGGTTTCGTGTTTAATGAAAATATAAATATAATAAATAGTAAGTGGCGAAAGCGGGGAAATTTTTAAGGTTATAAAATAAAAAGAAAGTTCCCCGAATTCTCAA
Source organism: Liposcelis brunnea (assembly GCA_023512825.1). Lineage (NCBI taxonomy): Eukaryota > Metazoa > Arthropoda > Insecta > Psocodea > Liposcelididae > Liposcelis > Liposcelis brunnea. The sequence goes on along the minus strand of CM042068.1, from coordinate 15,547,697 downwards.
TTTTATTAGATGTGCAAAGAAATGTGGCGTGCATGGTGCATGGTGCAAATAACGATAAAAAGTGAAACAATAAAAGTTAATCGGAGAAAATGAAATGTGACAATGCGACATAACTGCTCGCGCCCGATGAAGAAAATCAATGAGAACGATCATGTTTATTGCTGAAACATCTAGATGAAAAATGAATTAGCGAATCGCCTTTTTCGATTCTTGTTTGAATCAAATTTTAAAATTATCTCTTTTCGAATCGAAAAAAACGTTTTTAAATAAATAGTGGCCGGCGAGGTGAAATGATTGAAAAATGTGCATGACAAGAGAAGCGTAACGGAAGCAAAACGTCGCAGCAAAGGATTCCTTCTCGAGCCTCTCTCTCCTTCTCACCTTTTTTTCATCCAAGACTTCACCCGGCCGTAATTTTCGATTCTCCTAAAATGTAAAAAAATTAAAACACGCTTGCGTTATTCGTCCGACGGAAATTTACAAATCGTTTTTAAAAATTTTTCTTTTTGTTTACTTCGGCGACGCAAACCTTTCGGTTTCGTAATTTTCAAAAACGATTTCCGAGCAAAAACGCACGATTCGTTAAATCGAGACCTAATCGTAACAAAAAAAAGAGGACATTAATTTCCTTGTCGCCCTGCGAAACAGGAGAACGAACCAGTACAGGGGGAAATGAATAACAACCAAAAAGAAAGAAAGAAAAAAAGGAAGGATTAATTACCTCATCGGTGATGATGAGACTGGCACGCCTGGGTTGATCTTCCGGAGGGATGAGAGATCCTCTCCTGCTGGTGTTTCCGGAAGCGGGAGCCAAAGAACCCTTTCTGCTGTCGGGCGCCGGGCTCCTCTCCCGGATGACTTCGATTTTCGGAGCATCCGGAGCTTTGATTTCGGGAACTTTGACCTGAAGTCGAGCAAACAAAATTTTTTCAAAACTTTTTCCGATAATGCGGATTCGCCTTCGCAAAGCCGAAATCTCCTCCGATTCCTTCCGCTTTCCGAATGCGAACCTTTCACTTTTCCCATTTTATCCCTCATTATTTACAAGTTTTAGTTACGAGGGGCCCATGAAAATTTCCCTTTTTCTTGCCTTCGTCGCACATACATACGAGTTGATTATTATTTTTCTCGTCGAATCCGTATTCACTTTACTACAAATTTTAATCTTGAATCACTTTTCACTCGGGGGGAAAAAATCAAATTAATCAAATTAAACAAAGAAGAAAAAGAATGGGGAGAGAATAAGATAAAACCCACCATTGTTGTTAATTTTTAAAATTTATCCATTATCCTTTTGTCGATCACATATCGTGAAGAAAAGGAAACCGATTCCCGGTTACCCGTTTTGAAAAGAAACTGAGAACAGATTCGGAATCATAACCGCGTGAGATTCGGATTCGCTCTCTCTATCGGCGATACTTCTTTTCTGGCAATGGACGGAGTAATTTGGCAAAAGTCCTTTCTTTTCGTCGAGTCTTTGTTTATTTAAAACATACCGAGTTATGAGTTAAGCCGGCTTGCACATGATTGCTGTCCATCTCCGCGAACGAAAAAATAAAAAACTTTTCATCCTTTTCTTTTTTTTTTTTTTTTTTTTCCTATTTTTTTTACATCTTTTTTTTTGTTTGAAATATGAGGTCGTTTAAAAATAATACCGATCTAAATATACTATCGAGATTCTTTACGAGAAAAGAAAAAATTGGTTGGGGTTAGTGAATTTTAGTGACGACATTGATAATACCGGTTCGGATACCTTCTCGTCTCCCATTTTCCCGACCGACTCTCTTCGACTATCGGATTTTTCTTCTTGTTCGTCCGGTTTCCCTTTGACTTGTGTACTTTTCTTGGACGGCCTCTTTTCTCCTGGGCCCGGCAAGCCGTTTTTAAGCTAAAATTCCCAAAACTCGATTATCGGAAAGACCTTTTTTTTCCTCTCTTTTTTATTCACACAATACAAAAAAAATCAAACGGTTAAATCGATTTATCTAGAAGAAGTTTATGTATGTGTTTTAGATTGCATGCGAGGAAAATAAACGGACCGAAACGATCTTTTAAAAAAAGGGGGAAAAATAAAAATAAATGAAATTAATTAAGTAAAGGTCGCTAATATAAAGAAGGTTTTGTTCTTTTTTTAAATATTGTACAGAATAATACTTTGTATAATAATAATTTTTAAATTTAAAGGAAAAAAATAATATATGAATGCCAAATGATTTGAGAGTCGACCAAGTGACCTCGTTCCATAGAAAATAGACAGATGAAAATAGTGACACTTGTTATTATGCAATCTCGCTCATTTTCTTAATATTTTAATGGGAGAAGATGATCGTTAATCTTTTAGCAAATCGATCGTTCCGGTTTATTTAATTCCTTTCCATTTTTTTTCTTTTTTTCTTTTTTATTTATTTATTTATTTATTTATTTATTTATTTATTCCGTTTTATCTTAGCTCTTTATCCGATTTTAATTTATTTAATTTTATTATATGCATTTTATTTTGAAATCCAAGAGCACACGCCATCGATTAAATCATCCTTTTACGTTTAAGAAAAGTGAAAAATATGGATTCGTAACGGTTCGAATTTGAAATAAGAGGTTTTCGGGAATGCGAAAATGGAAAGGGAGCGATGAATGAACCGAGGAATGCGACACCGACATAGTAAAATATAAAAATCTCGTTTTTACTACTCCGATATTATTATTGACAACCGAAAAGATGGGAAATTTTTTTTTGGCATTTCTCCTAAAAAATATTTACTTTTGTTTTAAACTTTCAAACTGTTACGAAACATTTTTCACCCGAGAAATTAAAGCGAAGGCTTTTTCCCTGCCTCCGTCCTTTTCTTTTTTTAAATTTCGTTTTTTAAGTTTTTAATTCAAGGCAGGACGTGAACGTCAACGGACTCACTTTCTTTTCGACCCTCACCTTGGCGTCCGTTTCGGACTGACCGGGTGTCTGTTTTTCTAAGACGTCCCGTTTAACGGGTTTCAATTTTACCGAAAGAATTTCGTTAATGATCGGTTCCGTCGAAGGAAACTTCTTTGATTTTTTCGATTTGTTTGCCTCTCCTTCGCTTCCGATCCCGTTTTTGCTCGTGTCCGTCCTTTTCTTATCCTCGAGCGACTAAACGTAAAATCACCGTTATTTTCTTCTTTTTTCTTTCTCTCCTTTAAATATTATTATTCATGCTTTTGAAAATAATGCCGATGAGTTATTTACAACTTTTACATTTTATCGGAAGAGAAAACATGTTATATTTACAATGGTAAAAAGTAAAGAAGCCTTCGTGTGCGAAAAAATGATCCTTTCCTGCTTCGGTAACGTGAAGGGCATCTCCAAATCACCGAGATATCTTTTTTAATAATGTTTTTGCCCTTCACGTTACATTCAATTATTTTTTCGTGAAAATGATTTTTACGATGAAACCATGAAATCGAAAGGAGATGGCCCGCCTTTTAAAATCCGGCAACAAGTTTTTCTGTAGCATTTTTTATTTTGGATTTTAAAACTCGGGATCGGTTAAATACGAAATGCATTCGAAAGAAGATGAAAAAAGAAAAGACGTAGAAAAAAGGGTATATCTTTTTAGTTCTCACCTTCTCCGGTTCTTTTTTCCCGGCTACTTTCTTAGGTTCGATTTTAACTCCGACTTTCTTAACTTCGACCTCCGTTTTCTGCGAGCAACAAACAATAATAATCATTTTTTTTTTTTTACTATCTTTAATTGATAATCGAAAGGAAGCTGGACTTTTTTTTTTTTTTTTTTTTTGAACCGTAAATCTCGTCGGTTTTGTTCGATGCAAAAATATTAAAATAAGTTTGGCAGGGCTGCGATATCGTATCGTTAAAACGAAATTTGTCTAGTTTTTCGTTGGATTAGTGGAACGTGCCGAAAAAATGTAAAGATGTGCGTGTGTTAGAGTGTAGAGTCGGATTTCGGAGGTGTAAGAAAAAGAAGGAGGGTGACGTGTTTGGTAAAGTGTTAAGGAAATTGCGTTAACCGTGTTATGCAGAAGACGATTTCATTTCCGAATGGTAAATCATGGAAAACTTGCGAAAATAATGTTAAAAGTTTTAAGCTCCTCGTAAGATAATTTGTTACGTTTAAAATTCTCACCTTTTTTTGTTCGGCCGATTCGTTTTCTTTTTCGGAGGGTTCTTCTCCGTCTGCTGCGGTGGAAGGGTTTTTCGATTCGGTTTCTTTCTTTTTTATCGAGCCTTTCGGTTCGGGCTTTTCCTCGTCTTTTCCGTCCTCCGTTTCGGATCGGGAAACTTTTTCCTCTCCCGTCTCCGGTTTCCCGTTCTCGGCCCTCGGTTTTTTTCCCGATTTCGGGGCCTTCTCGCTTATTTCGTCCGGCCCCTTTCCGCTTTCGGCTAAAGCGAACTCCGGAACGGGTTTTACTGGTTTGCCTTCGTCGACCGTTTTCGCGCTCCCTTTTCTTCGGACCGAAACTTTTTCTTCCGGTTTGGATTCTTTCGGAGCTAGTTTTTTCTTGGGCTCGCTTTCTTCGGGAGTCTCCTCTTGGGCGTCAGCCCCGAGTTTCGTCTGCGCGCCTTTCTTTTCTTCGGGTTTGTTGCCGGGTTTTCCCTTGACGACCGATACGGCTTCTTCGGGTCGAGAAGTTTCGTCTGTTCCATTTATCGACCTTTTAGGAAAAGGGGAATCTGGCGTTCGTTTCGTTTCTTGGGATTCGGCAGCGTTCTCGGGCGTCCTTTTTACCTTTTCTCGATCGTCTTCTTTTGTCTGTATAAATAATGACGACGTATAGTGTAAATGTGAATGTGAAGTAAGATGGGGGGGGTGTTCGTATCGTGTAATGTCATTCTTTCGATTAAAGAATTATACCGAACTTAAATTACCCATCGACTCAGGCTACGGTTCATAGTTATAAATTATAAAGATTTTAAAAAAGGAAATCGTTTCCCGGTCGATAACCTTTTGCGGCCGTTTACGTTTTCGCAAAGCGAAGGCTTCGAGGAAAATATTGTGAAGACCTCCTTCCCAAAGGACCTCGTCCGTTAAGGAAATCGGGACCTGTTAAAACCAAAGTCTACCTTTTTTCTAAAAAAGAAAAAACTATTTCTCCTCTACTTTCACTCTGCTACTCTCCCTCCTCTTCGACTATCTCTAAATGCTACCCAAAATTCTACTCTCTATTCAAAAAAGGAAAAAAAAAAAGAAACTTCAACCCAAAAAAAAAAGAAGGATCGGAAATCCGATTTGGAGTAGTAAAGAAGAAAAAGAAATAAATGGGAGTGAGGAGGGTTCGCCGATGGGTAAACGGACGATGATAAGCGTCCTACGTTTTAGCAAAAATAAAGACCGTCTCACCTGCTCCCCATTTGTCTCTTCTTGTATGCTCGGTTTTCTTTCTTCTTTTTCTTCTGCGAGGCTAACCTTTCTTTCTTCCTTGACGCTCGATTTCCTTTCGTTTTTCGTGACGCTCGTCTTTCTTTCTTCTTTGGTCGTAACGGTCTCTTCTTTAATGCTCGCCTTCCTGTCTTGTGACTGTTAAGAATCAAGTGTCGAAAAAATATAGTGTAGAGGTTTATTCAAAGCGGAAAAAGTTAGTCATCATTTTTGTCGTGATTTTAATCTTATCAAATTCGTGCAAGCCTACCCAAAAAATTTCGCCTACGTTTTTCCCCCCCAAGAAATTAAGCTTTTCGTTATTTATATTAATAAGCCTCTGCTGAGACGAATCTTTTAAAAAATGTAAAGTTTGTGAAAAAAAAGAAGAAAAAGTACAAACTGGATGGAATATTTTGTAAATTCGCCTGCGAGACTCTTTCATGCGAAAATAAGATTCTTACTTTTAAGTAAAGGCGAAAGAAACGAATCGTAGAAAAAAAAACATTTCGATAGAGAGAAAGTATAAAGCGATTTGTTTAGAGCGTGTTAGTGTAGAAATGGATGAAAGCGGCGGCGAAGATCGCATGCGGTCGAGCTTTTTTTTTTTTGCGAAAATAATAAGAAAAAATTCACCTCCGGCTCTGCGGTTTTCAAAGGTTTTCCTGGTTCTTGTTTGACGCTCGCTCGTCTCTCTTGCGTGATGCTCGTTCTTCGTTCTTCTTTGATGCTCGATCGCCTTTCTTCAACTATGCTCGCTTTTCTTCCCTCGACCTCGACCTCTTTTTTCTGCTTCAACAATTCGCACTGGGTTAAAACGAAAGTAAAAAGGACTCGAGGATCTTTGTCGAAAATTTTCCAATCGTTAAACCCACGTTATGAAAACAACGAACGAGGGACCCGATTTATTTTGGCAAAGGACGGTTTCGTGGAACCCGACAAACAAATGACAAATGTCAAATGTCAAATCTCAAATCTCAAAACTCAAATCTCGAGACGTCCTTGCGAAAGGATCCCCTATTTTTTTGTCGACGAGTTAACCTTATTTTCGACTCGAGGGAAATATTAAAAGGGTCAAACTTACCTTTGCCACGGAGGATTCTTCCGTCTTGATCGTGACTTCTTCTTTTTTGAGACTCGCTTTTCTCGTCACGGTTTTCGTTCCTTCCACTTGAAGTTCTTCTTTCTGTTGCAAAAAAGATTTCCCTTTAAATTAAAATCGTTTAAAAAAGCAATAAAAGCGAAGGGATGTATCGGTTCATTTTCTTAAACGAGGGAAATTATATCCTGACTCGTAACGATTCGATTCGCTCTCGAAATTTAAAAGTAGATCTCACCTTTTTAACCGCCTGAAACAAAGAAAAAAGTTTAGCCGAAATTTCTACTTAGCTTGATCATAACGAGAAACTTACTTTCTTTTCTTCCGGCTTCTTTTCTTCGACTTTTTCTGCTTCTTTTTTCTCCGCCGGTTTCTTTTCCTCTGGTTTCTTCTCTTCTGGTTTTTTCTGTTCTACTTTCTTCTCTTCTGCTTTCTTCGCTTCCACTTTTTTCTCCTCTTTCTTCTCCTCTTTCTTTTCTTCCACTTTCTTGGCTTCTGTTTTCTTTTCTTCTACTTTTTTCTCTTCTTTCTTTTCCTCTACTTTCTTTTCTTCTTTTTTCTCCTCCTCTTTTTTCTTTTTCTCGTCTTTTTTCTTTTCTAAAAATTTAACGACAAGAATCGTTACTAGGATTTACCGTCGAGGCTCGAAGGAAAAACGGGCGCGATCTTACCTATTACTTTCAACGATGCGGAAGAACTTTCCTCGCTTACGGAATTAGAAAACGTTACTTTGTAGGATCCCGAAGATTCGGTTTTCGCCGAAAGGATTTCGAGACTGGCGACGCGGCCGTCAAAAGAAATAACGGTTTCTTTCGATTCTTTGACCGCAGTAGAATTCCTGTCGGGAAACAAAGGGATTTCCATCGTTTTAATTTTCAAATCATGTTCGGAAGACGGAAGGGCTAAAAAATACTCACTTGTGCCAAACCACTTTGACGGAATGATCCTGAGACTTGAGAGTGCAAGAAAACTTGGCCGATTTCCCTTCTTCCACTTCCTGTAACGGATTTATAGTGTGGGAGTCGTCAATTTCAAAACGGATAATATTCTAAGCTCGCTTGCCGAAAAGAAACACTTACCACAGAGGTCAGCCCTTGCGCGATTTGTATTTTTTCGGGTTTCTCCTCCTTCTCTTCCGGTATCTCCGTCAGTTCTACCGTTTGAGAAGTGGCTTCTCCCTTTTCGTTTTTAGCTACCAACTTGTAAACGCCTTTGTCTTTTTGAGATACCTGTTCTATTTCTAGTTTGACCGAGAATTCTCCCTGAAAAAAAAGAAACGGAAGGATGTGAAATCGGACGGGGAAAACTTCGAAAAGGACATTTTTTACCTCTCGTATTTGTTCGATGTGGATCGAATGAGTCGAATCTTCCTTGACGGCTTTGGTTTCTTTAAACCAAACGCATTTCGGGGTGAAGGAAGACTGAACTTTGCACTCGATCATCACCGTTCGTTTTTTCACTATCTTCGTAATTTTAGGTTTTTCTTTTATCACAGGTACGACTGAAACCAAAAAAAAAAAACAGGTTCAAGACTCGACTAAGCCTTTACTTTATCGAGAAAGAAAAAGTTTTCTTACTTTCTATGTTCAGCGTTAAATTGGCGTTAAGTTCCCCGAAAGGATTTTTAATGTTACATTTGTACAAGCCGGAATCTTCTTTGTTGGGATCTTTAAGTTCCAGCCTGATATAATATATTTCTCCTTTTTTCTCTGTGGTTATTGTCACCTTTGAGGATTTTTCGACTTGTTTTCCTTCGTGGTACCAGACAATGGAAGGTGCCGGGTCCGATTTCACGCTGCAGTCCATCACCACCAACTTCCCGTTCTGATAAATAACATGGAAAAATCCTTTTTACGGTCTTTAAAAAAAAACAAAAAAAAACAAAGGGAAAATGGAATTTTTATAAATCCGTACCTGTTCCGAAACAATCCTGGGTTTTTCTACGAAAACGGGCTCCTTTCCATCGGGTTCCTGGTCCGCTTCGATGTTTAGATTAAGGTTGGCGTTGCTTTCTCCAAATTCGTTTTTAGCGTGGCACCTGTAGGTCCCTCCGTCTGCGCTTCCCGGATCCTGAGAAGAAAAAAAAAAACGATTTTCGATTTTTGGGACGGAAAGAAAAAGGAAATCTCTTTGGGCTCGTGCGTACCTGAATTTCGAGCACGAGCTCGTAAACTTCGTCGCCTTTGTCGACGGTTTTCATTTTAATTTTCGAGGATTCTTTGACTGCCGTGGTGCCTCTGTACCACGTGACGTCGGGTCCCGGTTTCGCTTTGCATTTGCATTTCATGGTGATCAATGTACCGGTATCGTTTGGAATGATTCTGGGTTTGTCGACGAAGGACGGAGCGTATCCCTCTTCGTCCCCTCCTGAAACAGAAACGAAACGAAACGAAACGATAGAGGAAGAAAAAATGTAAAAGTCGGAAACGAAACTCAACTCTCACCTTGAAAATTCAACGAAATGTTGGCGTTGCTTTCTCCGAAACTGTTGAAAGCGTTGCACCTATAATTCCCTCCGTCTTCTTTAGTGGGGTTGGATATTTCTAGGGTGAGAAGGTAAGTGTCTTTTCCGGTCGCCTTTCGAGACATTTTGACTCGATTCGTGTCGGTGATCGTTTTGGTTCCTTGATACCACGTGATATCCGGAACCGGGTTCGCCTCGAGGACGCATTCCATAATGAGCGTGTCTCCGTCTTGTCGGATCGTTGGTTTTTTCGGAAATCGGGGGGGTTTACCGTCCGGAATCCTGCAGCGAAAAACAAAAATCCTCACCGATTCCGTACGAGAAAAAAGATGAGGAGGAGGAGGAGGAATTTAACTTACTTGGGTTTTTCCCCTCCTTCGAAATTTAAATTAATCGTGGCGACCCCTTCGCCGTGACTGTTTTTCGCTACGGCTCTGTATTCTCCGCCGTCTGAGTTTTCGACGTTCGAAATTTCGAGTCTGGCCATGTGATACAATTTTTGATCCAAAGTCAGCGAGGTTTTGTATCGTCCGCCGTCTTTTATTTGAGTTTTCCCGTGATACCTGCGAAAGAAGGAGACGGGTCAAAAGGCGGGCCCGACTTATTTTCATCCTCGAGCTTCTTACCACGTGACGGTCGGTTTCGGATCTCCGGCGCATCGGCATTCGAAAGTGATGTTGGTGCCGTCGTCGGATTGCCTGATGACCGGTCTTTCCGTAAAAGTCGGCTTTATCCCGTCTTCCGGCACCGGCGCCTCGTCGCCTGAAAATCACAATTTTTCCTCTCGTATCGACAGCCGCTTTTTCTTTCTTCAATCATTATACTTACTGTCGAAATTCAAGCTGATGGTGGCGTTGCTTTCGCCCAATTCGTTTTTGGCCGTGACTTTATATTTTCCGGCGTCTTCCACCGTCACGTTTTGAATTTCTAACGTCGCAAAATACGAATGTCCGTCTTTGTCGAGCAAAATCTGAAACGCGACGGAAAAATGAAAACTTTGGAAAACGGAGGAAACCTATTTTTTATCTTAGGGAAACCCACTTTGTGTCTCGAAGAATTTTGTACGACGACCGCGTCGTGCAACCAAGAAACGGTCGGTTTCGGATCCGCTTGAATCCTGCATTCGAAAAGCAATTTCTTCCCATCTTCTTCTTGTCGGATAGCGGGCTTTTTCGAAAAGGTCGGAGCCAGTCCGTCGATTTGTCTGAAAAATAAAAACCCTTTCGTCCGTTCGTTCCTTGAAAAACAATTCTTCCATTTCCGTTTTAAATGACTTCGTATTTTTTTATTCGTGTTCGGTCGACGAGATTAAAAGAAGATCGGGAGATGGAAGAATGCGTCGAGAAGGAAAAAAATTAAAATACGATGACGAAGAAAACACGCACAAACATATTATGCAAGTTGAGGAACGGAAATAGAAGTTATTTTAAACGGGATTCGCCGACAAGCTACGCGATTCCGAAAAGCTTTGGCACAGTTTTTTATTTCGTCCTAATAGTAAATGCATTCCTCGCTTAATTAAAACCGAAACGAATCCTTTCCGTCCTCGTACGAGGAAAATCTTGATTTCAATACCGGGTATCTTCATTTTTTATTCCCTTTCCGTTTTCAAGGATAACCCGGAGTGATTATATAATTTGAAGAATGGGTTCCGCCTGCTTTCTTTCCCCGTTTGCGTTGGTAGATCCTTCAAAATAACCATTTTAAAAAAAGTATTCAAAACTTTTGGCTTTACGATGACGACGATCGAACCAGGCCGAATAATAAAACTCTTGGACAACCGAATTTTATTAAATTTTTTACATTGAAGATTATTGTTTGTTCTTTTTTGGCAATTTTTTTGGTAATTATTACTCTAGCCGAACCCTAAGATAAAGATGGCATTATCCTATCGAGTCGGTCTTTTTTGGTTGGGTTAAATTTTGAAAATTTAAAGAGCGATAGCCCACTTTTCGAAGCTCATCAAGACGAAAGGTGATTTTAAAAAATGATTTCCGGATCCTGTTATGAATAGCAAAGGGTTTGTATCGTGCCTGGTGCGAGAATTGTTTAATGAAGAAAGAAAACAAACACGTGGACTCGAGCCAATTTTTGGAAGTAACGTGCCGGCCACTTTTTATAAATAAATTTTCGAACGGATCGAGCGTTCGCATGCAAGAGCAGTCACAAGAAACTCGAGCGATCCTTTTCGTTTGAAAAGGGAAGGAGAAGAAAGTAACTTACTTTTCTCTGGGTTCGTCTACGGCTGAAAAGAAAGGAAAAAGAAAAAATAAATTGGGAGCGTTTGCGGAATATCGTCGGGAGGTTTTTTCCGAAATACTTACGACTAAAGTTGAGGTTAATGGACGCTGCCACTTCTCCCATTTTGTTTTTCGCTTTGACCTTGTAAAGACCTGCATCGCTTTCGATGACGTCGTCTAATTCTAGGCCGACGAGGAATTTATTGGTTCCAACGGATTGGATTTTAAAAACGGTTCTGCTGTCTTCTGACAGTTGAGTTTCTCCTCTGAACCAATTTATTTCGGGTTTCGGCGAAGCCAGGAGTTGGCATTCGAAAACGAGGCGGTTTCCCTCGTCTTCTTGTCGAAGTTGAGGCTTCTGCGTAAAACTAGGCGCGAAATCCTCTGCCACCCCCATCCTTTATTATTTCCTTTTATGTCATCTGAAAATTTTTCCGAGTTACGACTTTCGATTTTCGATTTCGACCTTTTTTTTTCCGTTTCGGGAAACGGCGAGACCTTGGTTTATCCTTTTCCAAATTTAACGATTCGTAAAAGTGAAAATAAAAATATGTAAACACGAGGGGATTTCGAATCCTAAGGCGCTGGCAACCTTTATTTGCACCTGCGCGACCGCCGACGCAAAAAACGTTCTTGCCTTTCCCTTTTTCCTTCAGTTTAGTTTGGATGCTAAGAAAAACAAGAGTCAAAGTCGACCCCTTTCACCGACAGAAATAATAATAATAACAAGAGCGTCGTGTTCGCGGGCCCAGTAAAACGTCAAAAAAAGTCGGCGCTTTTGGAATCGACCGTCGAATCGGATTCTTCCGGTATCGCGACACGTGCCTGCCCGATATCGAAATTTATATCGGAAAAAGATTCTTTTTTTTTTCTCGGAACGGGGAACGTTTCGAGAGACGTTGGAACCCCACCGAACGGGGTAATTAGGCTTCTGGCAAAGGTCCAGCTTGCGGGTTCGGACATAAGACGAGGTTAAAAATCCCGACACAAAGAGTTTTTAACCCGCCGCGTTCGGCGCCCGCCGCTTTCCCGACGGAAAAATAAAATGTTTGAAAAATCACTCGGACTTACCGGTTAAAAAAAAGAAAAAAGCGTAAAAGTCGGTACCGGAGAAAAAACCGTGGCAGCGAAATTATAAATTTAAAAAAAAAAAAAAATTAAGCGGGGACGGATCCAAACGATAATGTTTATAAATAAAACGTTTTTAGATGGGAAGATTTGTCGGTGCGCGTGTCTAGAAATAATATCCGCTATCCATATATGTCGAGTCGTTGCTGTCGAGTTTTTCGAAGTCGAGCTTTCGAAGCGAAACGGATTTCGCGACGTTAAAACGTATCGTAACGTGGACGCCGGAGGACTGAACCGTTCGAGACCGAATTTTTATTTTCGTCACGTCCCGATAACCCACTCGTTTCATGGGGCCCCTTCCCCCGACTTTACCGAAAATTCTTTCTTTATCTCGCGACGCCCCCGAATCCGAGTTCGATAGTAATCCGGTCAATATCTTTCGCGAACGTGGAAAACCATCCAAACCATTTCCAGTGAAATCTTGATTTTTCTTTTTTCGCGTATTTTTCACTAAAAATATTTATTTTATTATTTTTCGATCGCCTTCTTTATTTTTTTTTCCGTTTGTTTTACACGGTGCCGACTTTTTGATTTTTTCGCTTCAACGTTTGAAAAACTTGATATGTTGGAATTTGGATTCGCGGAAATGTTTTCCAACGTTGACCCTTAAAAAATATATTTATACTGTATTCCTGCGGTTTAAATAAAATAAGTGGAGCCGAATTAGCTGGAAAACGTTTCCCCCTTTTCGAAAAAGGATTCCTCTTAAACGGGATCGTGATTATTTTGTTTCCATATTTTTGTTTGAAATCTTATACCGTTAGCTCGTTGTTAGCCGTCCTTAATGATACGACTCGTTCTTTTTATCGTGATAAAAGAATAATAGGAGGTTTATATTCCCACGGGGCAGGATTTTGCAAATAAAAATCGGGCTCCTGGATTTCTGTTTATCGATGAAAAAAGAGGTGAAAATATATAAATCCAACGTTTATTTATGTAAAAAAGAGGAATAGGTAAACCGGATTAAAAGGACCGGTCGAATGCGTTGCCCTAGGACGGAATAAATGTGGACGCTACGGAGTAGGTCGGTCTCATAGGTTCCACATACACACTAATGTGTGTGTATTAGTGGCACCGTGACCTCATTCCTCATTCGTTTCGTGTTTGACTTAGACTCGATCGTTTTTATTAAAATTTGATTCGACACCGTTTCCAAACGGATTCCGTCTTAACTCCCCGAGAGGAGAAGAATCTTTTTCGGAAAGGGAAACGTTGACCGCGATATTCGACCATAAAGGTCGTTTCGCACGATTACGTCTTGAACTCGACCTTCGACCCCGCGACCTTCCCTTAACCAGGAAAATCCCGACTCTTCTTCTTCATCTTTTCTTTCTTTAAATAATACCGCCGAAAAATCCGTGATAAATATTCTATTCAGGTACAATTAAATTGACAACTTAACACAACAAAATAAATAAATAAATTAATAAATAAATAAACTTAAGTAATTAATTAAGAACGAAAAGCAGACTTTGAACCTGAGAACCGTTCGGTCGTGCCTCTTTGAGGAACGAGGAACGAAGCGAAGAATCTTTGAAATCGCAAAGACTTTCGTCGTCGACCGCGGGAAACGGTTTCCGCGATCGTCGAACAAACGTTTACGCCACGTTCGAGGCTCGTTCGCCGTTAACAACAAAACCCGCGACGTCGTCGAACAAGGCGTAAAGGAAAAAGGTGAAAATCCTCCGATCAATCCTTCGATTTCCCTTCCGGTCTTTGACCTCTGTAAGGATCGTTGGCTTCCAATTTTCTGGCTTCTTCGTCTTCGGGAACGAGGATGGTTCTTCTGTTGACCCAAGCTCCGTATTCTTCTCCGTTCCCGTATCCGTAATGATCGACGGCCATTCTTTCCGCGTATTCGTCTTCGTCGGATTTGTGGCTCGAGTTTTTCAAAACGTTAAAAGCTACCAGGACCAAAGCCAATTTGCCGGCTATCAGGGCTTTTATCGCCACGAACAACAAGAATTTAAGTACGAACGGTAACAAAGCTGCTTGAATCATGAACGGAATCAATAAATAAGGAAATAATTTTTTAAGAGTCTTTTTCGAAATCTTTATCTTCTTCTTCTTTTTCTTTTTGATGTCGTCTCGCCCTGGAAAAAAAAATGAAAACAAACGTCAGATCCGTCGTGTTTAGGAAAAGTTTAGAAAAATGGGTCTCGATCGAGAGGAACCGGCCGGCAAACGACGAATCTATTCGGTTTTCTTAAAATAAACTCGGGAAGAGAGAGAGAGAGTTCTTACCGGCGTCGTCGTCGTCGTCCTCGTCTTCGTCGTCGTCGTCGTCGTCTCCGCTCAATTCGTCGAGCTCGAGATCGAAAGTGACTCCGTTGTTTTGATTCCTTTTCATCCGCGCCGATATTCCCGGATAGAAATTAAGCTTGACGGCGTAATTCCGGCTGAAAGTGTTGAGAGTGGAAACGAGTTCGGGATCGAGTATGGTTTCGGTTAGATTTTCCACTTCTTCTTCTTCGTTTTCCAGATTGTTGGTGATGTCGGAAAAAAGTTTTCGACCGCTTTCGAAGAGCCTGGCCGAACGGAACAAGGTTTCCCCGTTGGTCCCGTCGTCTTGGGTCGCGTTGTTCCGGGTTTCCCTTTTTGTTCTCTCGTTTCCGAGCTTTCGAGCCACCAGTTCCCTCAACATTTTTTGATAATTTTCGTAATAATCGTTACCGCGATTTTGAATGACTCTGGTCTGTTTGACCGGGACCTGGACGAAACGATTGGAATTTTTTTTGGACGCGACCCTCGCCGAATATCTTTTCTTGGAAGATTCGGGTTCGACGGCCGAATTCTCTCTGCGCTTTCCGATTTTTTCGAATTCCAAATATCCGTTGAAAAGCTTGATGGAACCGTCCCGGTCGGACAAAAGCCCGTGAAGTTTCGAGATGATTTCGGCCTTGAAACATTTCACGATGGCGTTCCGGCCCTGAGATCCTCCTTCGATCACGTGCTTTTGCTGCAGGCTTATGCAGTGTTTGAATCTCTCAGGGAAACTCTCCGACGACGACGACGACGATGAAATCTTTTCTCTCGCCGGCTTTTCGGTCGTCGTCGTCGTCGTCGTTGTCGTCGTCGTGGTGCTCGTGCTCGTCGTCGGGATTCTGGACGAAAGAGTTTCCCGTCTGTCGTTGGGCATGGACCATCTTTGAGACATGGGAGGCTCTTCGGAGGCCGAAGCGCTTCTGTTCCACAAAGAAATGATGTGTTCGAAATTTAATCCTTCAACCCCCGAGTTGTATTTATAATTTAATAATCTTTTTTCTCTCTCGTTTTCACCACTTCCGACGTCCCAGATTATCGCGAAAAAAATAATCGAGCTAAGTATCGGAATTTTCCTAAACTTCATTTTGTCTTTTGTTATTATTATTATTATTTTACTTTTCACTTGTCTCGTCAGAATTTCATCCTTCCCCTTCCCGTCCGAATCCTTGCCGAGTCTGAAACGAAAAAGAGAGAAACGGTATTTTTATTAGAATTAGATTTGAATTTAATATTTTAATGGTCGTACGACTTTTGTTCGATCCGTAATTACCCCGCACAGGCGAAGAATATATACTAATTATGCTCGGCTCATTTTCCATTTTTCAATAACGAAACTTAAATGCGAGTGAAATCGTCGGACGATTTAGGATGTCGAGTTTGTAGGTTTTAAGATTTGGGTTGTCGCGGATTTCGCAACGTCATACAGAAAGATTCCTTTTCGCGAGGCGAGGCAGACGAAGAAAGAAAAAAGGCGGAAGATGGTCGCACGACGCACGAGACTCTTCGCCCCCGATTAAAATGGGAACCGGTTTTTCTCGTTTTTCGAGTCGGACCACGCGCCACTTGCGGAAATCCTCGATCCTTCCCGGCAAAATTCCACTTTTTCCACGGGATTCTTTATAAATGGAAACGTGCGAAATTGTTATGCTTTGTCCCCGGATTAATTAACAATTAAGATACGCAGGCCGAAAAAAAGAGAGCGATGCGTCAAGGAAAAAGATCGGCGGCCGTGAAATGGAAACGGCCTAGAAAAAAGATGAACTAATTGATAATGATTTATTTGTCGGTTATAGCCGGCGATATGTGACATACTTGTTTCACTCTCCATTTCTCTTCCCCCGTCCCTTAAACGTAATTTAGAGGTCGCGGTTATACAGACTATAATTACCCGCCGAAAGTAAACCAAGTTATGGTTGACGAATCTAAAAAATCCCAAACGTTCCAAGAAAATTATTTTCTTTCTCGGTCCCGGCTTTAGAAATCGGCTCAAGATTTTAAATTAATTTTTTGCCTCGCTAAAATTTTATCTCTTTTCTTATGACACCTTCTCATACAGTATCGATAACAAGCAGATAAAAAATATGTATTTTTTCTAAACACTTTTAGCGGACTCATTACAAATTACAAATTTCAAACAACACTAAAGTAAATAAAATAAAAAAAAAATCGAAAAAAAAAAAAAAAGGATGAGGAAGCACTTTTCCTTTTATTTTTTTTATTGAAAACGTACCTAGGTAATGAAGTATCCTTTAACGGTCAAGAACCACTTAACAATAAAGAAACAGACAGAGAAAGATCATGGATAATACTGTAACTTATTGTGAGGTATCATAGGTTTTTAACATTAACTAGGCTAAGATTTAATGCCGGTTTACACACTACGATACAGATGCATCCGCTCAATGGAAAAAGGTACTAATCCCACTTTCTTTTACTTCCTAAAATCTTTCTCTTCACTTTTCATCATTTTTCCTCAAAGGAAGAAGCCGGAAGTAAAAGCAGGGACGGACAAGTTTTTCCCCACTCTAAAAAAATCCCTTTCCCGATCCAAAAACAATAAAAATTTGACAAAAAAAAAACGGGGAAAAAAAATCTAGCCGGTTAGGTCGTTTTAACCTTGTCCTTTGACTTAAAACCTGTTAAGCATCCTCGTGTGCTCGTCAAATTTTTTTTCTTTATTCTTTGACAGCCTGAAAGGGAAATGCAGAAGCTTCGATCTGTTTTATTACGTAAAACCAGCAAGCCCGATTTCGACGAAAAGAATTTCAAATTCCCAAGGTTTTAAATAAGATCTCTGGAGAGGAAAAGAAATAAAGAAATGAGTATTAAGTGGGTAATCGGACGGATTCCATCTATTCTGTACTCCCGAGTTCGAAGGTCGCCCAAGAGTATGTCAAGTAAATTAAAATCATTTTTTCTTTATTCCTATTCTTCGTTAGGATTCCTAATTAATGTTTCTAGCTCCCCGGTCGCAAACCAAAAAAGTTTTCCAACGAGATAACCAAGAATTTCCTCCGGACAATTCGCTGGTCCGAAATTATTTTGTGCTATCTGCAAAAAATTCCTCATGTTTAACTTATGGACCGAAAAAACGGATAGCACAAAATAATTTCGGACCAGCGAATTCAGTCCGACGACTCTGATCCAAATAAAAACTAATTTTTAGGAGAAAAACCGGAAAAGTTTTCAAAAAGGACAGATGCGAATTCGTTTAAAATCTGTCCGGAGTGATTTTAAAAAATGCGTGCAGAGACCCGGTCGGCTCGTTGCGTTTTCCGGTCTGCGGAGCGTGTCGTCCGAATATCTTGCGTCGGCGAATCCGGGTCGCGCGAATTCTTTTTCCGGCCCGAAGGTTAAAAGGGTTTTCCGCCATTTTTTTCGAACCCACCCTAACTTGGAAAATAGTCGGAACTCGTCAAAAGTTCACTTTTCAGAAGCAAAGGAAAATAAGCGAGTTTCATCGAAAAGGGGAAAACGATATCATTTACTAATCGGATTTTAATTATATCCGAGTTTGGTGCATTGCACGCGTCCGAATTACTTAACCGCGACCGTGTCATCGTGCGTTATTTGCTTTTCGCTTTTCTTTCGTTCTACGTCGACGATCCTGACGAACGAAATTTTCTATTCGGTTTTAAGGTCGGAGCCGGTACAAATCTCTCTCCATTCTTGGAAACGCTTTCCGACCCACTCGGATCCAACGAAAACTTCGTAAGCAAAATCAGTTCAAATTATTAAAACCGGGAAGGAAAAGTGAAGCGATAAGCCATGATTGTATTTAAAAAAATCGAGCGTCTCCGATGATGAACCAACGAATGCTTTAATTTCCGAGATGACTCTTGAAAGAATCCTTGCAAAAAAAATTTTTTATTTTGCCCGAATTACGTGAGCGTATGTAAAATGCATAATCGCTTGATTGCAGGAAATAATGTTTAAGCCCGGTTCAAATCGCTTCGCCTTTATTTCTTTCCCCATTTTTAAGAGCTTTTTCCATCGTGTAAATTTTGTTTAATTACAGAAAGAAAAAATAGAGTGTAGGAATCAGGAAAGAATCAAATATCATCTACACGTAATAAAAATATTTCATTTTCAATTAAAATATTTTTTAATTAAAAGCAAAAGTCATTTATAAAAAACATTATTTTCTGTTAATTATATTTTCTCTTTGATTGCCAAAAATTTGAAACGTACAAATATTAAAAAACAGTTACGATTATTCGTTTCGAGTATTTTTTTTTTTTTTTAATTTTTCAGTCGGAAACTGAGATTGGTAATTTTTAGTTATCAATTTTCACCCTCATCGATACTGCATTTCGTAATTTGTTTTTAAACTTACATGTAAGTAAGCCATAAAATCATTTTATTTTTAAAGACATTTATTAATCGACGAAAATTCGGAACCTTGATTTTTAACACTAAAATCGTCATGATAATTACGAAAAGGATGGGTTAACGAATGAGCCAATAACTTATTTTCAAATTTTACATAGGAGAAAGAAAAAATATTATTACTTTTTAATTAGCTATTTAAAAGAAAATGTTTTGGATTCGACCGATCATAGTTGACGCGGATAAAATTATAAAAAAAGGCAGATCGGTCGCTCTTTTTTTTTTTTTTCCATTTTTACTATCTTTTTGTAAAATTTCGATAAGAAAACCATTCGTCGTTTTAATCAAGATTTTAAAAAGTCGATTAGTATTTTTTTCAGGAGTGTTTTAAAGGAACAAGATCCTTAGCTACCTATCGTAACTCGGGTTCTAACGAAATTCCGTTATAACAAGATAAAGCATTTTCTTGTAGTTTCCGATTTTCTTATAAATTCGGTTTTTTTCGTGGCAATCAGCTCGAAGATACAATAATTTCCCGCCTTGATCGAATATAACCGGAGGACTTTGTTTACTTTCGGTGACGTTTCAGCTTTTTTGTACTTATGCAAAGCGATGGCACAGTTAATAAATAAATAAATAAATAACAATAAATAACGAATCGACCGGAATAAAATAGAGGTAGATTTTCGATCGTATACAAAAGTAAAAATAAAAGAGCGAAAAGGATTAAAAAATGGATGGTAAATCTATGTTATTTGGTGGCCCCTCGGCCTGTGCCTCGAATAAGGACGAGAATGATAAGGATATTTCCTGGCAACGATCCTCGAGGCGTATTCTTGATAAGGCCCCGTTGATCCGAGATCCTCGGTCGCTCGATCCCAACCTCCTGCAAAACAAAATCATGTTTCTTAATATTTTTTGGTTTTTTTTTTTTTTAGGTGGAAAGGAGGGGTCGGAAGGCTCACCGGAATCTACGGCACTGCTGTAGCTCGTGAAAGAGGGGATTTTCCCGTGAGCGTCTCCGGAATGAACGTGAACGTGAATCGGCTGTTGCGGCTGATGAAATTTGTGCAACTTGGTAAATATGTTTCCTGCAAAAAAAGAAAGAAAAAGCGTCCAACGGTTCTCTCGACGAAGGAAAAAAGGATTCGAAACACTTACCGAAAGCGATTATTAAAAGAATGACTCCTACCGTCAAACTCTTGAGAGCGAGGACGGTGAGGGCGACCAACAAAGTCGTCATCACTCCCATTTTGTACATTATGGGAAGCAGAGCCAGTTGCATCCTTTTCCGATGACCGAAAGTTCTTCTTCTTCCTCTCCTGACGGATTCGGTTCCTACTTCGCCGAAGGCTGAAACGACACGCGCCCCATCTCGGACATGATTAAAATGTTTCCAAATAAATTATACTCCTGCTTTAATCGATATAGTTAGCATGACGACCCGCAATTTTCGATTCTGGTTTGTTTGTTTTCCCTCCAGCCTTTTAAACGTTTTTCTCGTCGAAAAGATAAAAAATATTTTAATAGATATATAACGAATGGCTCGAGTTTAAAATGTTTATGATCGCGGAGTTCGAAAAATAGTCGACACATATGTTTATTATAATGACATATACCTGAACGTTTGTTCGATGACCCCCCCCAGACTAGGCACCGGTCCGATTTTTAGGATTTCCAGGCGAACCGTCGAGGCTTAGGACGAGAAAAGGCCGAAGGGAGAGGGACTTCGTGACGGAAAGTCGCCCTTCGGACGGAATATGACCGGTTCTTTTTGCTACTCCGAAACCGATCTTTCGCTTCTATTTTCATATCTCGAAACGTGCAATTTCCGATCGTTTATCGTTCCCCGTAATTTAAAAAACTACCGAACCGGTCACGATCAACCGACGAATCGCTTCGCTTTTCTCGACGTGAAAAACTTTTTAAGAGGCACGCGCCCGCCTACCGTCCTAGTGGGCGAGCTACCATAACGAAAAAAGTCTCTTTAATCGCATTGCATCCCACATTCTTTTGATCTAGCTCCTTTTAATCGAAACAACTCATTTCATATGCTGCAAAGGAATCAAATCAAAAAAAAAAAAAAAAAAAAAACGATCTAGTTTTCAGTTTTTTCTTGGTAGCCGTTAGACAATACCCCGTTCCGCTTTAAACGTAAATGCCGGACCGTTACATTCTTCATTATGGTCCGATTTATTAAATTTTTCCTTTTTTTTTTTTTTTTTTTTCATTCGCGAGGATTTTTTGGCGACCCGGATTCGTTAAGGGAACCTCCTACGATTCTATTCCTAACGACCTAGTTTTTTTCCCTAAAATAGAAACTTGCCGGTCGAGTTAAAAAAAAAATATTTTAAAAAAATGAATAATTACGGTAAAATGTTAAACGAAGAAAAATAAAAGCTCGTTAAGAGGACTTACCTTCGTTTAGAGGAGGCAGCAAGTGCGAGTTTTCGGTTAAATTATAATTATTAACCGGTCGCGGACGGTATGCGTCTCGAGAGATGCCGGCGTCGATTCTCGTTAACATATTCGTCTGGTACGGGTAATTAAACAAACCATCGGTACCGCTTATTAACACAGATAATAACGCCACATCTACCGATCGATGCATCTTCGATATCTGCAACCGATTTCCCTTTAAAAAGTTTTTTCGACTTCCGTATCGATAAATAAAAATGAAAAAGTAAAAATTCAAAAAAATCTTTACGTATATATATATACAGTATATGTTTACTCGGAATAAAATTGAGGAGCGTCTCCGGCTGGAGCGACGCACTCTTTTAAATCGGTGAGGACGCGGTCGTTTACCGATTCCGTTTGAGCATGTGGCCAGAGATCGAGAGGCCAGGACTTCTCTTCTTTACTATACGGCCACTTAATTGCGTCACCGATCAGGTTTTTTTCTTATTTCTTTCCTTTTTTTTTTATTTTTATTTTTTAAAAAACTGTTATCCAATTTCAAACTCGGACCGAAATTCGACTGTGATTCGAAAATGTTCACCGTCAAAGTTTTATCCGGTATTTAAATCGTTCTGATCGACCAAGCTTCAGAACGGAAAACGCGACCTTTCCTATCTTTTTCGCCTGAACAGATTGATAAACGCGAACGAAACTATCGCCGGACTCCGCTTCGAATGCGAACGAGGACCATATAAGTCGGAAATATAGCGGAACGAGATTACAAATGAAAAATTAAGTTTCACCTGAGAATAAAAAGCAAATAAGCGATAATCGTTTCCCACGATCGTGTCGTTTTTGAAAAGAAAAAAGAAATAGAGAACGATCTTTGTTTGATTTGAGCCTGCCTCGTACACAAATACCTATCTTGTATGACTTTTTACTTTCTAACATGTGAAAAGATGCATCAAATTTTTTTTTCCTTTTCAATTTTAAAGAATGATCAAACAAATATTCAAAATAAAACCAGAGAGTAGGCCGTCAAGACGGTTATTACTGTTATTAATGCTAGTTCTAACGCGAGTTTTCGTCCTTTTGACTCGCGACGCAAAATAAGTTTGAAAGGAGACGTCAACGCGAATAAAAAACTCGACACAAATTATCGCGAAAATAGTATATTAATTTCTTTAAAATATAACATTTATTACATAAAACGTCACAAAATCTATTCATGATTGCAAATGCAATTAAAAATTAATATAGGCCGGAAATTTCGTTGGTTGCGTATCCGATTTTTACACCAAAAATCGACACGAGTACTGCGGCTGCTCCAGAGTTATGATGATGATGATGATGATGATAATAATAATAATAATAGTAACAAAATTTTCAAAGGCCCGGCTCGATCGAACCGAAACGGCCTTCGCGCTTTCGTCGAAAGCGAAAAATCTTGTTCAAATAAATGCAACTTTTTTTATCGAACATTTTCGAACAATTTATCCCTTTCCCTATTTAAAAATTAAGAAACAAAAATGAAGAGTATGTCAATTTTAAAATAATAAATAAAGAAAATATAAAATGAATTTTTAAAAAAAGACGAACAGTTTATTACACCAAAGCAAAACATTCTAGTTGATTTTTTTTTTTAAACATCGAAAGGAAATAATGATGCAATCCCAATCAGAACGAAGAAAACGTTCTGTCTGGTCTTAAAGACCGTTCGATATTTTAATCGGTAGGAACATTTTAATTTAAAAAATTTACCGCTTAAGCTAATCATAAATTTTTACAAAAAACATTCGAACGACAAACGTTCGGGACATCGCCGACGAGTCGCGAAAACGAGCCGGCGGCAAAACGATCGAAACGAACCCACGTTCGAGCCGAAACTTATTATTTTTCGTCGCGATCGCGTGTCCGATGTCGACGTTAAATTTATTTTCGATTTTCGGGCAGATCGAGCTGTCAGAAATTCGGGGATCGGGGGCGGGGGCAAATGAAAATTAATAAACAACGAAAAAGAGACTGCATTTACGTAAGCGACCTCTGAGATTTCCTTTTCCCTTCTAAATTTGTACTTTTGCGCCGGCAAGAGATTACGATTACTAAATCGTAAGAGAGAAAAAAAAGAAGTCGATGTTTCGATTCGATGTCGTCCGGTAAAATGCATACGTTTCGACACGTAAAAAAAGGCACACGTTAAAATTCATCACGTTAAAAACTTCGTTTCCATACAACCGGGCGGGACATTCGGCAGCTACGGCAAGCCGATAACGATAAATTTGGGATTCTACCGATTCGTAACAAGTTAATTCTCGACCTGCTGTGAAAAAAAAAAAGAAACAAGATGATATAAAATTATTTCGAGATCGATTAATTTTTGTCTCGAGCCTATTGGTAAAAGGTTCGGTTCAAAACCGATAATTGTTTTTCTCCAGTTTCGGATTAATCGTAAGAGGAGAGGATCGATACGAAAAACGGACGATCGCTCCCTCGTATCAAGAAAAAGCGATCGTTTTAATTAAAATTTAACACGATTGCAACGATTAACGATAAAATGGACGAGTGCTAAAATTGACATTTTCAGTTCTTCATCGATTTAAGAAATATTTTTCAAATAAAAAAAAAGCAAATATGTACAATTTTCAATGATCAAGACTAAAAAAATTTCTACAAAAAAAATTAATAAAAATTAGATGATACAATTTACATATAAAATAAAACATGTAGACAAAAAACTACGGACATCTCGATGTATCGGTTTTCCTTCGAGGCGAAAAAGAAAAAAAATAAAGGTGCAAAATACAGGGCGGAGAAGAAGAAGAGTTTAAGGGAAAGAGAAGTAGAGAGTCAGCTTGTTATCTGACGGATCGCGGAAGAAAACGTAAAAGAAAAAGATCGACCGACCGAGATCTTTAAAGCGGCACGTTCGGACTCGGAAGACTCGATAACGAAACTAATTTCTTTTTCGCCGAACAAGAAAAGCGATAAACGGAAAATCCGAAGTAGGGCGCGTCAAACGGCGACGACCCGTCTAAGTGTGGACCGATTCTTTTTCGAACATGCGATGAGGAATATAATTCGGAAAAGAATCGGTATCTTTGCTCGGTTTTTCCGGACGGCCGTCCTCGATCCCTTTTACGAGCTTTTTATCGGAGGGATCGAGGACGGAAGAAGAAAGCGCAGCGCAGATCTCTTCCCGCCTGTGCGAGGAAATGGCGGGATTTTCGATCATGCTAACGTAAGGGGGCATGGGAGATAAAGTTTTAATTACGGGCACGTTGTGGACAGTCTCCGTTTCAGTCTCGTTTCCCGACGATTCGTCGCGAGCGGAATCGCCGGAGGCTTCGTCCTCTCTCTCCGTCGAAAGCTCCGCGTTCGGAGAAGCGTTCGTCGAACGGCTAAAACGAAATTGTAATCAGTTTTTCGGTCGGAATGGAAAAATTAATTTAAAAAAAACATATCGCTCACCTGGCGCCGTCGCTTCCTGCGGAAGAAAGGACGTTTTCGTTGGCGCGTCGATCCGAGGCCCGAGCCAAGGCGACGTACGTCGGGGCGTTACCGCCGGAGAAATCTAGGGCCCCCGATCGGTCCTCGTAATAACGAGAAAAATCCTCCGTAGGAAGAGTGCCGTAACAGAGTTCCCCGTTGGTCTTTAGGGGCGGGTGGACGGACGTGACGCTAGCTATCGTCACGTACCCTTTACCAGGAAGGCTTTTTTCCGGAGATCCTTGGTCGGTGAAACCGACTCTCGTGTACCTGTAAAAGTAACACAAATAATAAATGTTCAAATTTTTATTTCGTTAACAAAATTAAAAGTTTCGATGTGAATTACCCTAGTGCCGCGGATTCTCCGGTCTGCCAGTTTCCGTTGGAACCGTCGAAATCGGGGTCGTCTACGGTGCCGACATCGATTCCGTTTCGCCCGTGATGGCCTTTTCGGGACGGATCGTTACGCTCTTTCGTGCGTTTTTTACCGGAAGAATTCCAACGTCCGAAGGATCCGTCGTTAGAACTCGGTACGCACTGAAAATAAAAACGAAAACGTTGCTCGAACGGTTTAAGAATAAAAAATGTTACCTACAAAAGTCGAAAAATTTTACCCGATCGGCTTCCGCCCCGGAATCCGAAGAAATGTGAGTGTCTGAAGTGAC
Source organism: Liposcelis brunnea (assembly GCA_023512825.1). Classification (NCBI taxonomy): domain Eukaryota; kingdom Metazoa; phylum Arthropoda; class Insecta; order Psocodea; family Liposcelididae; genus Liposcelis; species Liposcelis brunnea. Next base: position 15,522,270 of record CM042068.1, on the reverse strand, counting down.
GGAAGAAGAAACGCTTTCCCTTCCAACGGAGCATCCAGAGGAATCTCCTCCATTTTTGGCGGGAACGTTGAACGGGGTCATGTCTAAGCTTTCGTCCGACTTTTTGTCCAAAAGAGATTCCTCGTCGGGGGGAATCGGATTCCCGACGTTACCCGAAGCGGCATCTGGAGGACGAGGCGGCCATCTGTCCAGATGGACGTAATCTTGGTTGTCCTTTTCGAGATCCTGAGATTGCAAACCCGGAGGGAGCTTCACTTCGACGTCTTTCATTTTCCTGCACTGAAGCCAGCCCCTAAAAAAAAAAAAGATAGGTTCGGATCATTTTTCGAAATCTAATTGTTCCTTCAAAAGGAATCGCTTCTTTACCTTTTAATAATAAAATAGACGAAAGTGATTAAAGCAATAAATGAGCCTACTCCGAATAACCAGAACATGACGACTTGGCCCTCGGTCCAATCTGTCGATAAGAAAACAAAAAATTTTAAAATATGTATTTCGATCAAATCGGAAATTCGTTTTTGCCGAAAAATATTTACCGGAAGAACCGCAAAGAACCGAAGTGGCTTCGCTCCACGGTCCGTAAAGAAGATGGCCTTTTTCGTCCTTGTTTATGGCACGTATTCTGAACTCCGTCCTCTTGTTGGGTTTGCAGTCGGGAATGGAAACGGTTCCTCTCGTGTCTGTCCCAAGTCAAAGCAAACAAGTTAAACAAAGATAAAGGAAAACGCTACAAGGGAAATCCGGTCAGGACGAGACGAACTCACCTGAAAGTTCGAAAGGCAAGATCTCTTGAGGTTTTTCTCCTTGCTTAAAGGAAACCTGGTAAAAATCGAGTTTTCCACCGGCAAAATCGGGTTTTTTCCATTCGAGTTGGGCGCTAGTGTTAGTCATCTTGATGACTCGAGGTTGCGAAAGATTTCCCGGAGCCCCGACGAGAGTTTGAAAAAGGGCCGGAACGGAAAAGCTCGAGCATTCTTTGACGCACGCGCTCAGGCTCACGTTGTATTTCGTGTAACTTTCCAAATCGGTTAACAGGTATCGATCGACAAACTCGTCGGCAGATTTCTGAGGATCAAAACAACAAGTCAAAAGGACGGTACGACTTTTTTCCTAGGTGCCTAAAAATCAAGCGCGGGCTCACCTTGGCTTCGAGAGTGTCTCGAACGACTCCGTTAATCAGAACTTTGTACGTTTGCAAAATTCCGTTCATTTCTCGAGGAAGCCTCCAAATCAAAACCGCCGAATTATTGGTCACCTCTTCCGCCGTCAATTCGAGGGGTTCGCTCGGGGCTGAAAAGGAAAGACAAAAGTTTGAAGCGACCGTCCGAAAAAGAATCGGGAAAGAAAAAACTTTGGCTTTACCGTCTTCGAAAGTGCTGAACTCTTTGGCTATGCTTCTGGGGCCGACTTGGGTCTGAGATCTCGCGTCGACAGACAAGATGGACACTTGCAATTTGTATGTGGTATACGGTTTCAGATTTTTCACCGTCACGTTTCTTTGTTCCCCGCTGGATATCTTTAGTTGGGTTTCGCTTCCTGAAAAAACCAAACGAGAAAATAGATTCGAAATCCGGCTCGACAAACCGATTCCAATGTTGTCACGTACCTTTGCAAGTGGTATTTTTAGGGGCTGCGATGGGACAGTAATAAATCACGAATCCTTTTAGGGTAGAGCTTTGAGCGCACCTCACTTCCCACGTCACGTCAGCTTGACGCGAACCGAGGTTTATCACTTTCACGTCGTCCACTTTTTTCAAAACTAAAAATTTAAAAAAAAATTAAAAAAAAAAAAAAAAAAATTTAAATAAATGTTTAGTCTTTTCCGATAACGTTTACGCTTACTTTTATCGTGGAAAATGACGCACGAAGACCAAACCATTCCGCTGCTTTGACCGTTTTCCAAATTAGCAGCTATCGCAAACTTGTAAAATTTTTTCACGTCCCTCATCGTGATGTTTTTTCGTGTGTATTCCTTTCCGACGTGGATCCAATCTATGATGCCCTGCAATAAACGGAAAAGAAGTCGGTCAAAATATGAGGATGGGTCGGACGAGGGAGATCGGTAGGAGGGCCGAGTTACCTTGCAAGGGACCGGAAGGTCCCGGTCGTCCTCGCACCAAAACAAGGTGTAATTGCTTAACGATTTGTCCCTGACGGGTTTCCAAGACAATTCGTAACGAATCGTTTCCGAAGAATTATCTCCTCCGTTGTAAGCTACCTTGGTAAAGCCCTCGGGTTGCGAAACGGCTGTAAAAAAAAAAATTTACGGATGAGGCACTTTTCACGTCGGCATGGAAAAATTATTCGCGGCACTTACTTTCGAATCTGGGAACGAAAACGTGGGAGCTTTCCGGAGATCGATTAACTTCGTTGGCAGAGAAAACGGAAAATTTATATTCCTTGTGTTTGTCGTAAGGAAACTTGGCGTAGGTCAACGTTTTTTCGGTCGGCGATCCGCTACGATACCGAGGGGGGAAAAAAAAAGAGGATTAAAACCAAAAATAGAAAAGAAGGGAAACCGAATTAGATCGGGACATACCAGGTTTCGGAGTCTCCTTTGACGCAAATCACCTCGTAACGGAATTCGGCTCCGTTCTGCAAGGATTCGTTTATTCGGTTCCAGTAAATGAATATGTCCGTATCGTTGCCTCGAGACACGATGTCGAAACTTCCGAAAGCAGTTTTCGGCGGCAGGCTCGGCCCTGAAAATATCGAAACGAGGCGTCAATCCACCAAATTTTTTGATACGGGCAAAGAGGGAGGGAAAAAAGCTCACTTTTATGGAGGGTGACGAAGGTGAGGGTCGCAGGCTCCGACCAATCTTCCGGTCCAGCTTTGGCAGCGTAAGACTTGAGATAAACTCTAACGTCGTAAATCGTGTAAGCGTACTTTAATCCGGTGATGTTAAAGGCGTAACTCCTCTGTTTTATTTGCACCGGTTGATCCTTATCATTTTTGGGTTCGATTTTCTGCAACCATCGGTTTACGATTAAAAAAACTTGAACGGATTAATCGGCAACTCGAAAGGTACAATCACTTACGTTCCACACGTTTACGGGATCCCACTTGCTTTTGTATTCGATTTTAAACTGAAGGCCGGGCGGGAAATTATAAACCGGATAAGGTATTTCCCATTTTATCACCGCGCTGTTAATCGTTTTGTTGAGCAAAACGAGATTGACCGGTTTTTCCGGTATCACTGGAAAACAAAGAAAAAAAGGTTATCTCGCAGGCGAGAAACTCGTCTCGTCCTCCCCCGAATACTCGGATCCTAACGCTTACCGTGAGCGTAATGATGGAACTTGTAAGAATTCGTGTTGTTTCCCAGCGCGTTTTCTCCGGTCAATTCGAAAGTAAAATATTCGTGCGGTTGACGATAGGTCGGATCCGTGTGGAGCGAAAAGATGCAAGTATTGTTTCTAGCGTCCAAATGATTCGGGCACAGAAGCGGGGTTCTGTAAACATAGAAAATGTTCGTTTTTAGAAAGGAAAAGAAAAATTAATGCATTTCACGAATGAAAGTTAGGAATTTGGTAAAAACAAAAAAAGTTGGATTTCGGGACTGTGATACAAAGTTTTAGAGTGTTGTAAAATATGAGGGCGCTAAAGCGAAAATCCCGAACTGCTTACCTCCCGGCGCGACCCGCCAAAGCCAACTTGAGCTTGTAAACCGTTCTGATGGAGTTGTACTTTGGAGTCCAAGTGCAATTAAGTTTTTCCCAGTTCCACGACTTGCATTCGAAATTATCCACCGGCTGAGGTTTAACTGAAACGGAAACGAAAGGATTTGAGCATCGGAAACGTAAAAACGTAACTCAGAAAGGGAAACGGACTTACATCCGACTTGAACGTTGGTGAGACAACTGGAAGTTTTGTTGAAGGAGCAATAATAGTATCTCGATCCCAAAGGAGGCTTTTCCAGGAATAATTTTATCGTTGTCTCGTTGACCACGGAATGGGTTTCGTAAGGAGCCCAAGAATTGGGCTCGCTGGAATAAAAGGCGAGATCGCTGGAATTCCTCCCCGTCGCATGCTCGTAGCTCGTGTTGAGCTTGCAGAACAACTCCAACGAATTTCCATGTTCGACGTAATGATCGCCCACGGGAAGAATATCTGTCCAAGAAAAACCGCAAGTTCTCGATAAAAGGATCAACGAAATAAAAGATAAAAACGAAAACTTGGATCCTCTGGGATTTTTTCCAAAATTAAAGTTTTCGATTACCTGAGGACGATAACACGGAAGATTCGGCGTTTAGGTTTCAAGGTTTCGGATTTTCGGAAAGGATTCGAAAGGGAAAAACCGGGGAATCAAACAAA